>JASDQU010284733.1:3717-14465 GCA_032191745.1 Picea mariana | reverse complement strand
TATTAGTAATGTTATTTTATTTATGTCAGCTTTAGGCCATTAGTTGTAATTATACCTCCTAGTCTCCTATATATACCCAGAAGACATTTTCATTTGGAATCATCTTGTACTTGAACATTTAAGTGGGGTAAAAGGAGGTTTCCCCCTCGAAGAGGATTATTATCTAAAATTATCTCTTTTTCAAGGCGTTGAGTACTTTTCCTGAGGTTTTTCTATGCTATATTGATGTTTGGTTCTTAACACTTCTTGATGTGCCTATCATGATATGCCTTCTCTCGTTCCTTTTGAACCTGTTGGTGGAATCCTAAAATGAATCTGTCTTCTTCCAGTTCAACCAAATGGGTGAGCCTTTCTTGAACAACACCAGTGTCATCCATACCTGTAAAAGCAACAATTCTTAAGCTTGTTACTAAGTATTCCATCAGGACAACAACTTCAAGACCATAAACCAACTTGAAAGGAGTCTGCATTGTTAATTTCTTGCAAGTGGTTTGATAGGCCCATAGTACTATAGGTACTCTTAAGTTCCATTCATCCCTATTCACAATGCAAATCTTTGTTAATGTTGTCTCCAAGATCTTATTGAATGCTTCAATTGTTCCATTTTCTTATGGATGGTAAGGTGTACTCTTCTGATGGTGGACTGTAAATTCTTCAGTCAAGGCTTCAACATATTATTGATGAAATGGGTGCCTTGATCACTCATAAGGATCTTGGGGTATCCAAACCTAGTTATTATGTCATCAAATATAAAACGTCCAGTTGTAGTTTCACTACAGTCTTTAACTGCTTTGGCTTCAACCCATCTGGTTAAATATTCTGTCGTAGTAATGATATACCTTGCTCCTGTGCATTTTCCCGGTGGGTTTATAGGTCCCATGAACTCAATGGCCCACTTTTCAAATGCTTGTAGGGTCATCTATGGTGCTAATGACATTTCATCTCGTCTGGATGGTTTACCAACTCTCTGGCACACATCACAGGCTCTAGCATAATCCTTAACATCTCTGTGTAAGGTAGGCCACCAAAGGATAGCTCTTAGGACCTTTTGCGCATTTTCTCTCCCTGCGTAGTGGCCCCCTATGATACCTTCATGAGTTTCAACTTCAACAGGTTCAATAATCCCTGCTTCCATCATTCTGTCAAGCTCAATCTTCACTTTTTCCTTGTATTTCAGGTTCAATCTATAGGGTCTTTGCTTCACTATCTTCACACCTGGTTTCAAAGGGATCCTCATTTCTCCCATAGGACCTTTGATACCCTTTATATCAGTGAACTTGGTTGGAAACAAGTCCTAATATTCATTCAGTAACTCTGTAATCTTTTCAATGGTAGAAACATCCCAATAATCTCCGACATTGGCAAGCTTCGGTGTCTCCTCTATCCCAATGTTGACTTTTTTAATCTTGATTGGCTGACCAATAAATGGTAGCTCAACTCCTGGTCCTTCCACATTTCTTTGGCCTTATGTTTCAGTAATGTTTACCTTGCTGGGATCATCATCATCATCGGCATTGATGTTGTAGCAACTCTGTAATTTCTGGAAAGGCGCAGTCTATCTGTCCTCTTCTTGTTCCATAGGGAGGCTAGATGCTTCCTTGAATACCTTCTTTCTCACAATATGTAATGCTTGGTCTACTAAAGGATATTCACTTTCAAATAAAAAGCTGGTTACAAACTTATAAATCATACCTTCCCAATCTGTAGTGACGAGGTAGAGCTCCGCTTGAAGGTACCAGTTGATAGGGGTCATGTCTAGTGTATTAATGAATCTATGCACCCATTGTTCTCAAGGAATGTCAGTCTAGGCCTCTTCACAGCTTTGCACGTGGTCCTTTGGGAAACTTTGACCGATATATCTTACTTTGCAACTTACTTCTTGTGTCGAGAATCGCACTGTCATAAAGGTTCGAAATTGTGTCCAGTCTGTGATGTTTCTTTTATGTGTCCCCCACCATCTTGCTGGTGTGGATTTTAGGGTCTCACCCATTGCCAACAATATTTGTTGTATAGGTACACTTGTTTCAAAATATGATACTTCATACATCTAGTTCTTCCAGTTCTCCAGTGCTTCTTTTGAATCTGATGAGCATGTGTTGTCACTTCACCAGCTTAGATTCCCATCAGTTGTAGGGTTGATGTAATCTTGTTGTCTAGTTGTTAGTTTGTAGATGTTTTCCAATTCGGATGTGTGATCTTCTTCTCTGATGGGCTTTGTGTATCGAGGACCTTCATCTAGATCTAAGGGTGCAATGACCCTAAGGCCATCTCTTTCAAAAGTCATATGTATTTTCTTCAAATCAAAAATAGTGGAATTTTTGAAGGCCCAATCAATTCATACTAATTTAGGGTAAGGGAAGCTATCATCAACAATTTCAATTACCTCAAAATCTGAAAAGGTTCTAACTTCATCGATGTCCACAGGGACATGCTCCAATCGTCTAAATGGGATGATAGCTCGCTGATTAGCCATCCTAATTTTGATAGGGGAATAGATCAACCTCGGTTTTCCCATTAGTGCCCAAGTTTGCTTCGTCATGACATTGACCTCCTACCCTAAGTCAAGGACCACAGTCTATATCATACTCTCCTATTTGAGCATTTGAATGTAATTATTTATTTTTCCTTCTCTTCTTACCAATTTGGTGTACTACCCTATTCAGTAAGGGGTCTATATTCCCTAGCTCATACTTCCTGATTAAGTTCTGTAGTTCTTCCACAGTGTTCTCATCCTAAACTAACTTAAGACAAGTGTATAAGAATTCGGTGATCTTACTTACCTCTTTTCCTTTCTTCCACGAAACCAACTAATCAAATGCATGAGGCATCCCATATTCTCTTATTTATGGTCATGTTTTTTATGAAGACTCTTGTTCTCTCTTGAACTCTTTCCTTGCTTCCTCGAAAATTTGTCTTTCTTTCTTTGCATCAAAAGCCTGAGTTTTCTCCACAGCTTTCCTAATACTTGAATCTTTTGTGATATTTCCTTGGATCACTCTATCTTCTCTTGTAGCAGTGTCTCCTCGGGTAATAACAACGACTCTAGGGTCTACTCCGTGAGGTTCATCATAGATCAATTGCACTTGTGGGTTCTGCTAGGGTCCTCATCTTTTCTGAAGCTTGGATAGCAACACAAGAAAGTCCTCAATGATGTGCTCGAAGGAGTTGCAATAACTACAAGTGGTACAAGGGTTCTGACAGTCCCTTGCTAGATGTCCTAGTTGTGCTCAGTTATAATAGATTATTTTTCCTATACCTCGACCCATTCCTCCTCCTCCTCCTCTTCCTCTGTATCCACCATGAGAATTGAAGTTTCCTCTTCCTGGGGATTTATACAACACATTGTTTCCTTCTTGATGTACTTCACCTTGGATCTTGTATATGTCTCTTGATATTTCATGCATGACATCATAAGCTCTACAATCTCTATCATCATTCCCTACTGATTTACAGAATGTGCAATATAAGTTTGTGGGTGTCTGAACGTATTTCTGCATGTAATAGAATTCACCAGGGTGATGTTGATTTCTACATACTTCACACCAAGGCAGGTTAACTTGCTTCAATGGGCTCGAGGCTCCAGAAGCCAAGTATTCATTAAATAGAGGGCAGCGTTCGTTGTCATGACCTTCTTATCTACATATTACACACCAGATATATTCTATTTTTTCCATTTCCTTGTCCTTCTTCATGTCTTCGACCTGTAGAGACAAACTAGTTAGTTGACTCAAGATCTGACTCATACCTAAGCTGGATTCTCCCATAGGGGTTGATTCAAGATTCATGGAAATCTCCAATTCTTGTGCCTACGAAGAAATATTTTGTTGCATCAGGGGGACTTTGATATGTGGTAAGAGAGCAGTGATGAACCATTCTTTTTTATGCTCGTCCGAGATCTTAAAGGTCAATCTTCCTCTGAGGGTCTTGAATCTCTGATCGAATACCCAAATAGGTTCAACTACCTTTTTCTTGATCTCTTTCAGCTCTATAATACATTGGGACTCCGAATTAGGTTTCTTAAACTCTTCAATCAACCCGTTCTTGATCTCATTCAATGGCTTAGGCTGCGCAAGTCCTTGGACAATCTTTATGTACCATCTCAATGTGTGGTCTCTCAGTGTAGTGCTAAACTAGTTTCTTTTAACAACTTCGTCGGTAATATTTTTAATGTTCCACATGGCCTCACACAGGAACCAGTGTTGATCAGGATCTTCAGATCCGTCTCCTCTAAATATAGGGAGCCTCATCTCATCTGCCATGGTGTTGCCTAGGTTTCCTATCTGAGTGGATGTTGAGCTGCTAGTAATAGTTCTCTACAGACTCTGGTGATGTGGAATGTTTTGATTACTTAGAGTTTCTAAAACAATAGGAGAATTTTTATTACTTACTTCAGTAGCCTGCACAGTTCCTGAGGTTTTTGGCTCGTCTCGGTGAAGTTCTTCAACTGCTTCTTCCTTTAGCCCCATGAGTTCCGAATGTTCTTCGTCTGTCAGATCTGCCTCTTCTCCACTGTAGAAACCCTCTTCTTCATATTTTTTCTTCAAGAGGTTCTCAAGGTGAACCCCTCGAAATACTCTTCCACTGAGTGTATGTCCCTCTTCTGTGTCGTTGTCACTGTCCAAATTTTTTAACATTATCCTTTTCAAATCTTCTTGATCTATTGTATCTTCAAGATGTTCTTCTCATGCAAAAGCATCTTGAGTCTCAACTTCAGGACTTGTAAAAATTCTCCCCTGGTTCGTTTAAAGAAATATCTTTCATCTTGGTTGTATGACTCTACTCTATCAACAACAAATTTGGTGATATACCTTCCAATGTTACTATCAAACCAGTGATCTACTGCTCTGGATACAACTTTGTCGACTCTTTTAACCTTCTGGATCAACGCTGATGTCCAAACTACAAGAGATCTAGATCTGATCTCAAACTGGGTATCATATAACCTAGCCAACCACTCAAGTAACTCCTGATAGATTCCTCCAAAGAAGATCTCATGAATGTCGGTGAAAATGTATCTTTGTAGCCAATCCTCAGTACTTAGCTTAGGGTTCTTGTTTTGGGATTCAATGAAGTCCCTCCCTTGATCTTCTATCCACTTTTGAATCTCTGTCTTCGATGGGAACCACCTTGACATACCCTCAATAAGATTCCTGTCCTACCAATGGAACCATTTGTTGGCACAGGGGCAGACCCAGGGTTCAACTCCAAGAGTGCACCAACAAGCCCTAACTACTGGCCCTTTCGAAAACACCTGCGAAGCAGATGCAGTCTCACCCAAAGTAGATATGAGGGGGTTGTAGGACAAATATGTCTACAACTAGGGGAATATCAAGGGGATCTATTACAATAGAAATATATCATGCATCTATCATTAAACAAGCTAGATCTATCCTTCACAGCTATAAGTTTGATCTAATACAATAAGGCAGGTAACAATATAACAGCGATAGAGATCAAAGCATCAATTATACACACAACAACATATGTATGTGGTTCACGCTCTCTCTAGGGCTACGTCCACATAACTGTGTTATATTATATTAAGGAAAGCCTACAGTTATTGTCTGTGCTCTTAGCTAGCAGATCTTATTTCTCTTCTCTCTTTCTCTCCCCTCCCTACGCACCCAGCTATAGGACTTGACCTCCGAACATAGCAAAATATCTTACAATACCAGAAGGCTTCCTCTCTCTTAGCACTTCTCTCTCTCAATACAATGATCCCTCTCTCAATATTATAGCTAGATCAACAACAATATTGTATTGCAGAAGTACCAACCAAACCTAGCCCCTTTAGACCTCTATTTATACATTACAACACCCCACCGAAAGTCTTAGGCCGAAACCTAGGTGCCAAAACCCTAAAATACAAAAACCCTAGGTGTCTAAAACCCTAGGTCAACTTGACCCACGTTTTTTGGGCTTCGCCAGCCTGTCTTTCCTTCCTTCTCGCGCGGTGATCCAAAGCATCCAACGATGGATTTTTCCTCTTCCAAAGTTGTCCATGATCCATATTCCTTGCTGATATGTCATCCTTGATCTCCTCATCCAATGGCTTGCATTTCCTTGCTTCACTCCATATTTTCTGCTCGTTTTCTTACTTCGACCCAGTGACAGTCACTGTGCTCCCACAAAGTTCTCTTTTTACCTTTTCTTCCTTGTTCTTTGCTTCCTTCCATAACCAAGGGCCAACATCTTTCCATCCATTATTTTCAGGAACCTCGGGTTGCAATGAGACATGAGGGTGCACAGAGATAGCAGGGGCTTGCGGAACTTGGAAAGGAGGCCTTTCAGGCCTAGGTTGGACTACTCTATGCCCAATCTAATTGAAAAATCTGGCCTGAAATAATTGGCCAAGCTCTTGTGAATCAACATCAAAATGTATGGATAACCTAGGCCTTATTGGGCCTCTGCTCCAATTACCTCTCCCTCTGTTTCCTCAGCCATGACTACCTTGGCTGAAAAAACTCATTCCTGCATGTATGATTTATTAGAAAATGGTCTTTTAAAGAACCATACATGAAAACTCTTAAAAATATGATGTAGATTTGGCTCAACAATGTATCAGACTCATGCAATCCAATCCATACAAATTATTTTACATCTCATCAGTGGGGTGAATAAAGGGTCCTGGGATATGTGAGGGGTTTGTATTGAGAGAAACATGATATGATGAGGGGCGGGGGGGGGATATGATCACTGCTCAAGGACAACAACAATCAACTGCAAATCAAAGAAAACATCATTGTAGTTCAACCAAGACACTGCGTCTGGCAATAGTTTCAACACAGAATTTTTATGGAATGTAATCAATTTTGGAACAAGGAGTAAAAAAACTGAATGTGGGAAAGTGATGGGGTTTTAATTAGTGAAAAGTGAATTAATGAATGAGAGAGGTTATTGTTCACAAAATTAATTAAGTAATCCATATGGCCATTCTGTTAAAAAGAGATACACCAACCAAATGATCATAACAATCACTGTGTATTAGCTAGTCCATTGTTCACAATCAAATGTCCACACAGTGTCATCACAAGATAGTATGCTTTTACACAATCTGTAAGGGAGTTTTGTTCCCTTCATTTATCCAATTTTCATCTTATAAATATTCTCAATGTATAATAGTAGCCATTTCCACTCTCTTAACCTTCAGAATCAATCACTACCCACACATTACTTGAATCAACAAATACACCCAAAAGTCGTGTTTCAAAAAGAACAAAGAAGTCAAACTGTCACTGCAATCAGGCCTATAATTTACAATGTGGTGATATTCATTAAACATATGTAGTGGATGGCCAAATAATCCAGATTAAAATTTCAAAAACCCAGATCGTTATTTAAACAGACAGACAACAACCACCATTCCAACACATACTATGCATAGAATAATTCAATTATGCAAGTGTAACTTTGTCACTGTACAACCCAATTCAATGTGAGCCTAACATGTTGGGTTGTCCATCATGATGAGGTATCAACAACATTCATGTCTTCATAAAAAAAAACATCGAAATGCTAATAAGTCATGCTTAAAATCTGCGACTATCTCTGAGTGTGGAACCCAAACTATCCATATTACACATGGTGAGCAGCTACCCAAAACACGACGATGAAACATCCCCATTTTACAAAAACAAACACACAATCACAGTAATAACTCAACATGTCATTTTGAGCCGTCAATCTAATATAGTATTGCTTCAAATTAATCAAACTACAATCAACCATACTATGTAAAAATCGGGCTTATGCAATCAAATAATCATAATGCATATAGTGGATGGATTTTCTATAGTAATCCTAGTTGCAACAACCATTCAGCCCCAAAAGAAACTAACGGTTACCATGACCATTTATTCATTGTGTAGAAACACCACATGCACAAACGCAGTATGTGTGAGCAACATTAAGCAATTGTAATCAATTCCAGCCAAAAATCTAAATAATCCTTAGCGCAAAAATACCATGATTGTGTGTCAACCAATCAAACAAACATGTTGTGGCAACCACACATACCCACACATCAACATGGAGGGAGGTTGTGACCTTCTCAAATAAAACAATACTGGATTATCAAACATAAGGAAATCAACTGTGTATTTGGACTACCCAATTAACAATTCATGGTTATTCATTTTACTAACATAGGCAGTGACTAGATATCAAACCAACACGATCGTCATATGGCCCAC
Organism: Picea mariana; assembly: GCA_032191745.1. Lineage (NCBI taxonomy): Eukaryota > Viridiplantae > Streptophyta > Pinopsida > Pinales > Pinaceae > Picea > Picea mariana. The sequence goes on along the minus strand of JASDQU010284733.1, from coordinate 6,273 downwards.
TGGGTGATTTTGTACCCCATTTTTTGTCGAAAATACACAACCATTCAACAATAACCAAGCAGTAAACCCGACAAGCCATGTTGGTGTTCTATGTCAACCCTCAGAACTGTGGAGTTAAAGGTTTTCACTGTGACTAACACAGGAAAAGCTAGAGCCAACTCCCTTCAATGGTGAAAAACCTATGAGACGAACAATGAATACACAAAGAGAACATGAATTATTCGTGGACAGAAAGAAAATCTAGAGACAGGAGGGATACAACAATGGAGCGAGGCTCCAACTCGATTGGTAATCGTACCTAACACATGCAGTGTGTAACCCTCGTGACTCTTCGGTCAAACAACCACATCACTGAGGTGAAGATAGGGCTGAGTAAGAATAGGAAAACCCATTTCATGACCTTTAGTGGTGAAATCAACCAATGCCCAAGTGAACAAAACATAGTGACACATAGTGCCTCCAACCATTAAACCCATAAAATCAGGAGACTGGACATAATGATGCGAACGTGTGAGGACAACCGGCCAAGAAAAACCAACAAAAAGCCTCCAACTAAACTAGAAAAGATCACAGAGATCCCATATGAATGCTAACTCCCAGGATGTTCCAATACACTGTAACTTCAGATATTTATCACAGAGAAAGCCACCAACAATTCATTCCAAAAAAATAATTCTACACAGTTGTAGTACTTAAGGAAAACACAACCCACACATTCAAGCCAATATCCATTTCATAAAAAGAGAAGCCTCATGGATGGCCAAAAAAAGACATACATGTGATCGAAGCACCTTAAAACACGAGATGGTCAAGTGGTTCCTCTCTGCTAGGAAATCAGAGCATAACCACAGCAACAAGGATGAACAATATCCTGGTTAGGGTGGTGGCTAGCGAAGGAGTAAAGGTGACGTGCAGTAAATGCACGTCACCTCCATTCACAATCCATTTACTTCTTAGTACATGCCAACAAGCCTTTAATTTACACCATTAATCACATGTATAGAAACCATCACCCATCAATCACCCGACCATATCATACTCTTAACTTATGCCACAAAACAAATCAACCATGTTCCATACAACAAATCACATAAGTATTAGCAACCTTCACTTTGTCAAATGTGCCACCCACATCTTATCCTACCATATGCATAGTAACCATATAACTCATTGAAATCGCATAACCATTTACTTGCTAGCTAGTATTTAACCATAATCATTAAATCTTTCATGCATGTAGTATAGTATATAGGATAGTTTAAATTCTTCCCTTTGCATTTGTTGCATTGTTTCTTACTTCTTTCCAATTGTTTGTATGTGTCATTGTTTTTTCCAAATTCCTTTCATGTATTATTACTAACATGTATATTGTGCAAGTGTCCAAAGAACATATAGCAATGGTACAAATGAATAGCATAGGACGTAGTAATATAAAAAACAATACTTCATAAGTCCAATCCATAGCTAACAAAAATAATATTCTCATCAACCATGTAAGCAATGTCGAACATGAGCACAAAAATCAAATAAGGACCAGACCTGATCTCCAATCTACAAGGGGGTCCCACCTACTAGTATTATTTATCTTTTATAATAATAGGTTTTAGCAACACTTTCCGAGAAGAACTTTGTTGACGATTTCAATCGTCAACAAACACGTCGGTCGGAAACCTACCAACAAATAAGGAAATACAGTACAATAATATATCATCATTGAGGTAGGCATTCCCATACTCAAAATACAAATGACTCAAATCATAAATGTCGACATGGAAAGATCCAAGTCAAGTAAGATAGGTCATGGCCACCAAACATACACTGTGGATCCATGCCAATATGACTCAAATCTGAACATAGCCACCAAAAATATACTGTGGATATATGTGTTAAAGAATCAAATTTGAACATAGCCATGAGACATACACTATGGATCTATGCAACTGTACAATCTGAATATACTCCAACACAACCTGAATCTGTTAAAAAAGATCCAGGGTCTTCATCTCCACCACTTTATAGTACGAATCTAACCATGTGAATACATGTGCTGAAGTCTAACATGGTAGAAACCACTTGATTACCGATCATTATTGTATACCATTAACAAGTGCGAGGGAAATCACCATTAATGTCAATGACTCCCAAGGTATACTAGTACAATCTAATGGGTGCAAATTTGTGAGCTAAAGTCGAACACTCGGTGGAATCTCTCGATTAGGGGTCAATAATGAAAAACCATTGTCAAAAGCGAGGAAACCTACCAATAAGGCATGGAAGTTCCAACGTACCAATTAGTTTCTAAGTCTAATTCCTGGATAATGAGTTGAAGTCGACAGGAAAAGACTCAACACGGGAGGGCCTCAATGTATCCCCCATCAATGACCCGAAATAGGTAAAATGATTTGAGGTAGATTAGAGTAACAAAAGATTCAAGGTTGACTCAGGGATGATCAACGCAATATAAGGCTTAAGGGATGCATAAATGGTTGACACAATAGAAGGATTTTCAGATTGAAATTCTCTTTGAACATACTGATGACATGATAATTGTCTTGG
>JASDQU010284728.1:0-14550 GCA_032191745.1 Picea mariana | reverse complement strand
CTCTGCTACAGAAAGTAAAGAGATTTTCTCACTCTGATACCACTTGACATGTATCAGAGTGCTTCTTTCCTTCCTTGCTCCTCTCACCTGAAGTATACAGAAAATAAATCCACTCTGATACCACTTGACACAAACGCGCCACCCAGGGCACATCCGCTCCCACTAGGACCTTCTCTTCCTTAGGCCCGAAGATCTAGAATGCTCTTCAAAACCCCTTATCGGGAGTTTTCTATACCCACAGAATGCTCGTTATGATCTCCCTTTTCCCTATCGGGAAATCGAAACTCGCCTGTTCACGAGTCCTATTGCCACAGGATTGGGTCTTACCAATCCCTGAATCATGATGAGCATTCACCCACGTGTTCCTTTCTTTTATCGGGAATCTTCCCGATCGGGAAATCGAAACTTACAGGGTCGTGAATCACTCACCTCACGGATCCCGGATTCCTGGTTGGCGATGATACTCTATGCTCCCCTTAGCACCTCCAACTAACTCCTTTCCTCATGTGACTTGCTAGTCCACAAGACCATGGTCCTTTCCCCTATTGGAGTTTCAGACTTCGTGGAATTGAAATGTGTGGAACTCACGCCCTTGGAATTCCCGATTCTCCAATTTCCAATGCCACCTGGCGTTGACTCCAGCAAGGGTTGACCCTTCGACACCTGTCCTCCACAATGGCACCTATGACCCACACTCCCGTGATGGTCAGGAAATCGCGTTTCAGAATTTCGTGATTTCTGTAGCATAAATTCATAGACCCTTCCAAGTCCCGAACTCCGATATGTGCTGACACCTATCCTCCACTGGAATGCTCAGACTGTGGGACCATCGCATTTTGGGATTTCGTGACTTCTCCTTTCATGAGTTTCTCATCACCAAGAATCCTGAAATGCCAAACCCTGATGCATGTGCGAGCTCTCTCCTCCACGTCATCGCTTTCCTGTCGCTTTGTTGGGTATCGCGAAATCGCGATTTCTATTGCAATGATTCCCTTGCATGTGGAAATCCCGAAATTCTAAACCCCGACTCTCCGAGATATCTTGCCACGTGTCCCTGCTATGATCAATGACTCTGATCCTATCGAGAAATCGCGGATCGCAATTTCAACATGCACAAGACTCTTGTCTCCAGAAATCCCGATATCCTGAACTCCGAACTATCCGGGATCTCTCGCCATGCATCCTTGCCGATGGACGGTGAAAAACTCCCGTCGGGAAATCGTGAATCATGATTCCAACAGGAAAGAGTTCTATGTCTCCAGAAACCCCGAAATGCCAAACCCCGACTCACTCCAGATTGCTGACACGTATCTCATCCAGGATCTATGGCTAGGATCCCTTCTCAGGATTTTGGGACTTTTAAGGTCTTCGATTCTTACCCTATGAAAACCTGATGACCCTAATATCCGATGACTCCTCCAGGACTCCTCTACTCCCTTGGGCTCAACCCCTGCGCAACTTCCCGAGATCTAACGACTGACAGGATTTCACATTTTTCCTCGGCGAATCCTGATTGTCGATTCCTCTTCCTTGAAGATTTCTTGAGAAGGCTAAATGTTCTTTATCAAAACTTGCTCTCCAATGCCTATGCTTGCAAACCCTGCTCGAACCTTCTTCTACACAAACTCCTATGCTCTGTATTTAATGATGTCACGAAGGTGCTATACCTCCTGAGATTTTCCACTCCAATTCTTCAGAGGAATTTGCGTGCACTTCTTGCGCTCAGCATTCAACAACTTCCCAAGTGTTGAATCCTTCCCGCTCTGCGCACTTCCTGCAGTAGCAGTCTTCAATCTCCTTTTTTCTTAGATTCATGACTGAGACTTATTCTTCATCCTGCGCACTTTTTGCACTTCTTCGACAACCCACTTCCACTTCTGGGTGAATGGGAATAAAAGTTAAACTACTGAGCCTTCATCAACGCACTCCTTGCGGATAAATTCAACTGCACACCTTCCAGGAATCTCTTGGCTCAGATAGAGAAACAATTGAAACTCATTCTCTCTCCCTTTCAGACTTCAGGTTGAAACATGAAATCACATGCACAGCATATAAAAAGAAAATGCATAACAAGAAATCAAACATTCATGAGCATAACGTCAATACACAGAGAAAACAACACAAACCATGTGCTTGAATCAAAGCTTCCTTCTATTAATTCAAGTGCATGTACATGGGTGTTCTTCATACAATATTCTCTGCTTTCTCTTCTCTTCTTCTAAATGCTTGATAATGTTACAATGATACAACGAGGGTGTCTATATCCGTTTTCCCTCCGGGACTCTAAACTATCAAATCTAGACTTAAAACATCCTATCTACCAGCATTAAATCTATTAAATGCTGACTATCTACCAAAGGAAGAGAGATTAAAGGCTCAAGGTCCAATACAATATACAATGTGCCTCCATAAATGGCTTCATTTAAAGACTTGCGCTACAATACCAAAGCACTTCAAAAATTTGGGTTTGTATATCCAGCTGATCTCTGCTTGATGTGCTGGCTCGCTTGATGAGTTGGCGATGCTCCTGCATCAGAGGAGGATGGACACCAAAAGTTCAAAGGTTCGTGAGTCGTCGTAGCAGCTGAAGCAAGCGAAGCTCACTATCATCGAGCTATACCAGAAAAACAAAGAGCTGAGACAATAGTCAACAACAAATACCCTCGAGGTATCAGCATCACAAGGCTATGAGGGAAACACGACTTTGATAAAGAGACAACTCAGGGAAGCACGAGACATGATCATACTGGTGTGCGAAGCACAAAGGGTGTTAGAAGAAAGGAATACAAAACACTTCAAGGAATGTGGACTGGCCATAGAGAAAATATGCGTGGCTCTGGCCAGTGTGCAAAAGAAGATGAAAGGGAACACAATTTTGCAAATTCAAGTGACGAACCTGAAAATGTGAAACTAGTCTCTCAGGAGAAATCTTTGAATATCCAAATTACAAACGAGACCAGACGCATGAGTGACTGGCTCTGTCTTTTGTCTCCCTAGACATGGCACAGACTTGGAATTTGATAGATACTTGCGAGGAAAACATACGACGCACAACAATGGAATATCATCCATTACAAAGGATAGGTGTACATTAGATGTGCGACAATTTTAAGAGATGCATTTTTCCCTAGTTGGGGTCATCATTTTGAAGGCACCTACAATGACCTATTGTCACCTGCCACATGCATGCACCAACAAACGATTGCATGACAGAGATCAAGGCCATTACAATGCGTGTCAGGAATCTGACAGAACACTTGATCATCTAGATGCCCTGTCAAATAAAGGCATTGACATATCATTCTTTAACGATGAGATATTGTTGATGACTGAAACACCACGGAAAAGATGAGTGGCTATGATGCGATTTTGTACAACCAATTTCTATTTTTAGAAAAATTCCATTCAAGGATCCATCTGACAGAGAGTAGTCGAAACCTAGTTTCTATGGAGAATAGTTAGAGCGCAGGGTAGGACAAGTGGCACATCCATGTCTATAGATTCCATATTTTCAATGTAAGCCGGGTTGGTTGGAAAAATAGTGTAGACAATGACTATTGATTCTAGTTTTAGATCTGATTGAGATTTAATGAAAAAGTCCTGAAGCTTTGATGAAAATATTCCAATGGTGGTAGTTGGATGTATTGTATTATTTCTTTGCGTATGTGATTTCCTGTTCTCTTTATATTCACATCTATAATTTTTGTCTAAGTTGGAATGTGATTTCGAATCTAGAATTCACTACGCAGTGCTCTAAGATTCACATCATTTAGACAAACTATGTTTCTTCTAAGCTAACTCTGAATTCATCCTCAGCGGTGCTCTGAGTTGCTTCATGTGTTTTTCTCTCGCCACATACAACAATTTTTAACTGAAGGCTGTCGCTCTTTTAGCCTTTATCCTCTCGAGTTCAACCACTAAGTCATTTTTTTCTATTATTTTCTTAAATCGGCTCCATAGCCCAAGGTCTTTCCTATTTCGCCAATAGAACTAGAAAATATTATTTAAAGGTGTTAAATCTAGCCCAGAGTTCAAAGTTATATCTTGTACAGAGATGAAGTCTCTCTCGAGAGCCCTCTCTAGGTCCGAAAGGCTAGTTTTAGGCCTCAAAGTTAGTTTGTAGGTTGCCTCTATCATTTGTTTTCTCAATTGAATGGAGTTTACAAAGTGATAACACAAACAATACAAAAATATGTTCCCTATCATCATCCTCACCATAAAAATTTAAGGGATGACACTCATGCCTTTAGATATTTGGAAAAGAGACGTGAAAGAAAAATTGTGGACCAATGCCGACTACTAGGAAAAATTGTGGTTGAATGGATGGATGGTCGTGGAATCATTTGACTATATGTTTGAGGAATTCATATCATTGTGTATCATCTATTGTACAATTATGCAAGATTCCTCTTACTTATTGATGATTTCCTTGGAAGTTATCGACCGACGATCGACCCAACATGACAGTCGACTGGAGTTTAGATTGAGTGCTTAAGGAGACACACAAGTTTAGGGGGAGCATCAATTTTCCATTGATGTCAAAGGGATAGAGTTGCATATAGGGGGATAATTCTCTCTATTCACGGGAGATTTGTAGACATGGGGATAATTCTTTCTATGCATGGTGAATTATGTGTTTCTTTGTCATATTGCTATCAATGACAAAGGGGGATATTGTTGGAATTATTGTCATTGATGTTAAATGATTAATGATGTCATTAATGTCATATTATGACATTGCAATACACAAAGAATTTACAAGATTGAAATATATATATATATATATATATATATATATAGGTCAACAGGTATATTAAAAAGGGGGTGCATGTGAAAAAGTAAAATGTGAAATGGTGGTTTCAAACGGATGGGTTTGGGGTATTTTCCCATGGTATTTTGGATATTTACCCATGGTATTGGGAATTAATTATTTAATGAATGGACATGTAATTTCATGAAGGGTTATGAAAAAATATAAAAAGAGAAATCATTGTGAGAAATTTAGGGTGGGAAAAATGGATTAGCAAAGATTGAATTGCAAAATCAGTTTTAGGTCATCTTGTTATTTTCATGATAAATTATTTCTAGGATGTTTCAGACCTTGAAATTTGGAAGATACAAAGGAGAGATCTTGGTGTCCCTGTGGTACACATATTCGATGATGGTTCACTATACTTTTAGAGATATTCCCCGTGGAAGTTAGGGTTCCTGGATGCTCCTGAAATTCGTTTCAAAAATATCATCTTGACACTTTCGCTATAAATTATTTTTTTGGGATGTTTTAGACCTTGAGACTTTGCTGATAAAAAGGAGAGATATTTCTATACATGGGGTACAAATTTCAGATGTTGGTTCACTATATGCTTGGAGATATTCCCTGTGGAAGTTAGGGTTTTTGAATGCTCCTGAAATCAGTTTCAAACCGATCATCTTGGAACTTTCAGTATAATTTATTTCTTGGGATTTTTTAGACATTGAAACCTTGTAGAGACAAAGGAAATATCTTGGTGTATAGGTGGTATAAATTTCAAATTCTAGTTTTCTATAATTTTGAAGATATGCCATGTGGAAGTTAGGTTTCTTGACCCTAAAATCCATTTCAAACAAGTCAACTTGGCACTTTCAATATAACGTATTTTATGCGATGTTACAAAACTTGAAAATTTGTAGAGACAGAAGAGAGATATCGATGTACATGTGGTACAAATTTTAGATCTTGGTTCGCTAGAATTTTGAAGATATGCCTCGTGGAAGGTAGGGTTCCATAATGACCTTGAAATCAATTTCAAACAAGTTAGCTTGACATTTTCACTATAACTTCTTTTATGGAACTCTTTAGACTGTGAAAATTTCAGAGAATATAGGAGCCATAAAATGTACCGCATGTAACAATTTCAGAATCATTTTTTAAAAATTGGATACACAAAATGTTGTACAAGTTCATTCTTGGGAAGAGGCATAAAAGAATAATATTTGATAAAGCTACCATTTGAAAACTCAAATTTTGGTCAGACCTGGTAAAGGAAAAAGTAGTTACTAGACCTGGTGAAGGAATAAGTAGTGAGCAGACTTGGTGAAGGTAGAAGAAAAACAATACCTAGTGAAGGAAACGGTAGCAAGAAGACTCAATGAAGGTTGGTGTAGAACAAACAAAGAGATTGTTTTCTCTTTCTAATTTGGTCCTTAGCAGCAAGGATTGGTGTCTATGAAAATTTGTAAGAGTAGGTTGGTTTTGCTCAAACAAAGAGATTGTTGTCTCTTTCTAATTTGGTTCTTAGTGGTGAGTATTGGTGTCTCCAATAGATTAGTGTATACAAATGTTTGTAAGAGTAGGTTGGTTCCTACTAGGATTTGTACTAGTGGGGATTGATGTCTTATTTGTAACAGTAGGTTGGTGCCTACAAGTATTTGTAACAATAGGTTGGTGCCTATAAATATTTGTAATAATATGTTGGTTCCTAGAAATAATTCTAAAGAGAAGTTTTGTGATTTTATGCCAAAGGGGTTTTCATGTAAATCTTGTGTTTCATGTTCTGCAGTTAACAGATCTCATATGTGATTGTTTTCTTATGGTTGATGATTGTTTGAAAAAGGAAAATAAATTCTTATGATCATTCACCCCCCCTCCTCTCAATATAAGTGTCTTCTCAAAGAAAAAACCCCTTAATACACAATTGTCTATGTTGATGAGTATATGAAATGTTGACTAAATATTATTTTTTGGATAGGTGACCTGGGGTCCCTTTTCTTCCTCTGAATATTTCAAAAATCCCTTATTTGTGCCCAAAAATAGTGGATTTTTCCTTGTTTGAGAATATCCACACCAACTCATATTGAATTTTTCCAAGAGACCAAATGGGTATCTTTGTTCTTTCTTTTTGAGCTATCTATCAAATTTTCACCATTATATGGGTCCCGGTCACTAAGCACGAGCCATATCTTCAAAAGTCACTAATTTACAATTTTTAGAAAATGGAAGTAGAGTTATCCAATGGCCCTCACTAAAATTCTTGTATCCTTCAAGGCTATGGACACACCCATTAAATTTCATTTGAATGAGTTAAATTACTCTTGTTATGGACAAAACAAGTTTTTTTCTCTAGACATTGTTTTGTGAATTGCCTATTTTTCATTCCCTTTCCTCCTCCTCTTCTCTCTTTTCTCTTCCTTCTCTTCTAGAATTATCTTCTTCTTTCTCTCTTATATTTTCCTCTCGCCAACATTTTGGCCCAAAAATTACATTCCCTGTCGATGTATTTGCATCATAATCTCTTTTACTCACCAACGTATCGAGGACATAAAGTATTTTCCTCGATGACATATCAATGAAAAATTCACTTTCCTCACTAATGCACACATTTATTTGCAACTAAAAAATATCTTCCTTGATGAAATATCTTTTGACTTCACTAGAATTTTGGAAACTTATTTTCTTCTCTTGCATATGTATCAGTGAGTTATTCACTTTTCTCACCAATGTTTCAATGGTTTATTTTCTTTTCTCGTCGGTGTATCAATGACTTCAAATATTTTCTGCTCGCTGATGTTTCAAATAAATATTTAATTTCTTCATTGAAAAACTCATTTTTGTCGGTGACTTCACAACTTTTCTTCTCTCTAGCGCTTTGGCCGAATATTCACTTTCTTTGTCGAAAAACTCTTTTTTGTTGGTGACTTCTTATCTTTTCTACTCACCGACGTTTTGGTTGAAGATTAACTTTGTTCATCAAAAACTCCTTTTTCGATGAGTTATTTTATTTTCTCATCAATTGTTTGGTGAGTTATCTCATTTCCTCGCTGATGTTTCAGTGATTTATTTTGTTTTCTCGCTGACCTTTCGATGAGTTACTTCCTTTTCTCGCCAAAATTCTTCCTTGTCAGTGTCTCAAAAATATCTTCGCTTCTCATTGATACACACTATATCGGTGAAATATTTAATTCCTTCACCGATACACACTATATTGATGAAATATTTACTTATTTTGGCGATACACATTGTATCAACGATGACAAAACATTCCGACACATAGCTGATTTTTACATTTTTTGGGCTCGCGCAATCATGACTTTTGTGGAATATTATTGACTCATCTATTTAGTGAAATTCAACAATATAGGGGCCAAATTGAATCATGTACAATAAAAAAAACATTCAAAATTTTGGATTTTTGGGCCTTGACCTAATTTTCATTTGCTCGGAAAAACGATTTTTCACCCAAAAAATACACACACATTAAAATTTTCTTTGTTGTAGAAGACCCATACAATCCTGGTGTTGTAACCAGAGCTTTGATACATATTTTAGTGACCCCCACTACTAAAACCATAATTGTTTTTGTAGCATTAAGACTAAATGCAGTGCAACGTGCTTGTTGGAGTAGGCTATTTTGGGAAAAATTTTGGGAATTATGTAGGAGAAAACTACACGACAAGTTGACCAAGGAGCAGTGCACTCAGAGGAAAGGAAGATAGTTAGTGCATTTTCAGGAGTCAACACGTGTAGAAGACAAAAAAATGTTAGAAGTAGTTATACCTTTTGGTCCATTTTGTAACGAGCTAAACCCTAATATCAATGAATAAATATGTATGGGTTTTTGGTAGAAGGGAGTGGAACGAGGAGATTTGAATCATAGAAGAAAGTGCGTGATCAAGTGGTTGACCTGTTGAAGTTGTGAGAGTCATATGTTGAGCGATGTGCGCATTGTATGCAAAAATGACTAGGGCATGTTGGGTTATAAATGAGATATCTTGTATGAGTGTAGTGTGCACCTATTGTGAAGATTGAATATGAATGAATAATATAAGAAGCTATTCATTGTGGACATAGCCTAGTTGGGGTGAACCACATTAAATATTTGTGTTATGATGCATACTATGATTTGTTTCTTTTATGTTATGTTTATGGAACACATGTAGTAGATTCTTATGGCTTAATATGAATATGTATTTGATGATTATGTGAAGATGTTGAATGATTAAGTAAGATGAATCTGTCATATGTTATTATGTTGTTATGATTTCGCACACAGGGTATATTGCATGTAGAATGAATGTTAAGTAATAATGAACATAACAACTATCTCCATTCCCTTCATGACTGTGGAAGTTTAGTTCTTGTAGTCCCCACAGGTACCTCGGGTGAGACTTCACCTGCTTGCAGGTGATGCCGAAAGGGTTGATATATTTAGGGTTTTGTTGGTGATTTACTGTTGAATCCCAGGTCTTCCCACTATGTGCCAACAAATGGTTCCATTGTCCAAGTTGGGATTTGAGACTAAGGGGGATGCAGAGACCTACTAAGGAGGATAATGGACAATGGATGGACAAGAAGGAGATTGTTTTTGTTTTAGATCATAATAAGAATTCACAGATCGGTGCAGATAAATGGCTATAGAGGTATGTGTTTACAGATTTGCATGAAATTTTCTTTGCTCATTTTTGGAATATTTTAGCAGAGTGGATCCAGAGATTAGTTGAATAGATAGGAATATTTCACACTATTGTTCTGATAAATTGGACTCCTGAATTAATTCATCAAGTCAATACAATAAGCAATCGGGTGTCACGCGTAGTAGATTACTGGATGGAAAGTGTGTTGGGAGGTTACATTACTGAATTTTCCATAGATTATACTCAGTCGTATAATGTTGCTGAAAGATAATTCTTTAAGGGATCGTGAAAAAGATATCTAAAGTCACTATCTACCTAGATTAAGATGTTGTTGTGTGACAAAGGAGTTATGAATATAGAATCTGATTTCCCTAGTAGATAAGCGTCTTCGCACACATAGGGGGACTGGGGGATCACTACGGGATGATATGCGTATAAAGAGGGATGTAGAGAATGAATGAGGAGTTAATGGGCTGAGGATGCCAAGATAAAAAGAGTGTGCATCGAATGAAGAGATTGGAGTATTGTGGAGTGGAAAGAGATTTAGACCGAATAAGAAGAGAACCATGGTTGAGAGAGAGGGGTATCACAGTGAGATCGAGGAAATAGACACTGGTGTAATACTCTAGATCAAAGGGATTATGTTAAGTTCCTGAATATATCTGAAGATAAATCCCAAAATAAACCCACAATATCAACTATAATAAACCAAACCATTCACCAAAACACTGAAAAAAAGAATGTAGACAAAAACCTTGAGGTAGGGTAACACCATATATTAATCCTTAAGGAAGGATAACACTCCTCAAACAATTCTTTATACATTCACAATATTCTTCACTATGTTTCATTACATTTCTTACACTTCTTTATATAGCTCTCTCTATCTTCTAGGAATCTTCTAGAGAGCTTTCTCACATTTATTACATCTAACTACCATAGTGGGCCTTTATTAATATAGTGGACCTAGTCCACCTTACATTGAATGACCACATTATCATATATTAAATGACTTTGATTAATAATACATAACCATATTCCTATTGGGTACCTCACTAGGTACCCCATATTACCTCCCTGGGTATACTACATTCCACCCCCCTTCACATGTTTATTCCTCAAAACATGAGAATAAACCATATAATATGATTGAATAAGAAATGTATCCAATTGGTAACAAGTATGGCCATCCATCCATCCCAATGGAATTCAAACATGATGTCCATCTGCTCCCTTGCCACCCTGTTCTTTCTCTACATCATGTCGGGGTTTCCATGGTATTGTTTCTATAGCATGAGATCTTCCTATAGTGTCGGTAGTTATCCATGCACCTCTTGATTGGTTTCATGTCCAGTGCCCTGCTAGTGCATAAATGTGTTAATGCACACTCCCTTGCCTTGATGACTATTGTGTCTCTATATGATGTGGATGGAGATATACAACAACTGTAGGAATCTGTTCTTTTTTATTCAAATTTGCAACACATTGTGTCTTTGAGTCAATGACCTCCTTAGATTCCTGATTATGTCCTTCCTGTAGTTTTGCTTCATCTTCTTCTGTAGACTCTGCCTCTGATTCAACCCCAAACTCAGAAATAACTTCTTTGCTAGCTTCCATGGGCCCATCTTTCTTACTAAGAGATACATCCTGCAATGTAATTTTCTTATTCTTGTACCAAATATTTAGAAAATTCTTTTTCACATTAATATTAATGGTACCCACTGATTCTATCCAAGGATATCCTAAAACAATGTCTTCATCACCCATATCTAGAGCCTCAAAATCTGAATGCAACACATATTTATCCATACCAAGCTTCAAATATTTAAAAATTTTAACATTTTCACCTGCAACCTGTGTTCTTTGAATATTTTTTGTTGGAACTTGCAATCTATTAACCAACTGAATATTGATAAAATTTTGTTTGCAACTAGGGTTAATAGAAACAATGACATTTTCTTTATGAATACAACCATGAACTTGTAATATAGAATTTCCACATGAAAATAAACTCTTGGTGATATCTTTATCCTTACTCTTTGTATGAGACCACTTGTCTAAAAGTAAATTTTCAAGTGCTTCCTCAGAAAGTGACATCCACTTAGAATGGTGAAATGATTTCTACCATATGAGAGCATCACCTTTGAAACCCCAATCTACAAAATATTTCCACTTCTCTTTCCATAATGACTTGTGCGATTGTATAAATTCTTCAATACTAGGGCCATCATCTCTTCCAGTAAAAAATATCATTCTTGGAATAAATATTCAACAAAAACTAGGGTGTAGAAATAACTTACAGTAGAAAATCGCAGCTTTCTCCATAAAAACCTAGAAAAACTACTAAATTTAAAATTCTCATAACTTTACTTCCCGTACTCTGTTTCGGCTGATTGTTTTTTTGAAATTGGGTGTGTTTTAGAGAGGAATTCAAATATCCAATTTTATTTTTTCCAAATTCAACTAATAAAGATTCATATATGAACCTGAAGTGCGCCACCCTCTTTTTCCCTAGAAAAAATTTGAAAAAAGAGCAAAAACTTCTTCTCTTGTTTGGCCAAGGAAAGTGCTCTGATACCAATTGTTAAGTTCCTTAATAGATATTAAGATAAATCCCAAAATAAACCCACAATATCAACAAGAATAAACCAAACCATTCACCAAAACATTGAACACAAGAATGTAGACAAAACCCTTGAGGTAGGGTAACACCATATCTTAATCCTTAAGGAAGGATATAACTCCTCAAGAAATGCTTGATACATTCATAATATTCTTCACTATGTTTCATCACATTTATTACACTTTATATATTTCTCTCTATCTCCTAGGAACCTTCTAGAGAACTTTCTCACATTTATTACATCTAACTATCATAGTGGGCCTTTATTAATATAGTGGACCTAGTCCACCTTACATTAAATGACCACATTCTCATATATTAAATGACTTCCACTAATAATACATAACCACATTCCCATTGGGTACCTCCCTAGGTACCCCATATTACCTCCCTAGGTATAGTACCTAGGGAGGTACCCCATATTACCTCCCTAGGTATAGTACCTAGGGAGGTACCCCGTATTACCTCCCTAGGTATACTATAGATTTTGCACACAGAAGAAAATATATGTCATCTCATTCTAGTAGAAGAATATCCCATTTAGATCAAACTCTGCATCAGACCCACGACCCCATCGGACCCACGACCCCATGTGTGGCGACAAGAATTGAGGTAAGATCAAAAGATTTGACAATTATACTTAGTGAAGGAAGTAAAAGTAGTAAAAGTAGTTAGAGTAGTAGAAGTAGTACATTGAGTCAGAATTAGTTAGTGTTATCAGGAAATAATATCACGTAGAAGATGATGGTGGGAGTAGATCCTACTTTAAGAATGTATGTCTTCCATAGAATGGGGATAGAGGATCCATGAAAACATTTGTTCATTTGTGAGACAATATGGTCTATGAAGAATGTCCAATATGATGATGTGAATATTGTGCAGTTGGCAATGACATTAAGAGATTTTGCATTATTATGGTACATGCAATATCAGACTATGAAACCTATGGGATAGAATGAAACAATGGAAGAGGTAAGACAAGCTTTATTGAAAGAGTTTTAGAAACCTAACTCTGAGTCACAGTGCATTACAAAGATAAACAAGATCAAGTAGATAGTGAATGAATCAATGTGGGACTATGATCAAATATTTAATATACTAAAGGATTGGATGAAATTCCAAATTCCATATGAACAACATAGAGAGTGGTTTATTGCAGGATTGTTGTTGCACATACACTGCCCTTTGATGAAAACAAATATTGTATCTCAATCATAAGCCTTATAAATTGTTATGAATTTAGAAGCATCCCCGATAGGAGAAAATGGTGCAGGGATGACTCAAGTGCAGTTGCAGTTAGCAGCGCTGACTACTGAATTGTAGAAACTTGTGAAAGGAAAATAAAAATGTGGGGAAGTATGGTGCATC
Source organism: Picea mariana (assembly GCA_032191745.1). Taxonomy (NCBI): domain Eukaryota; kingdom Viridiplantae; phylum Streptophyta; class Pinopsida; order Pinales; family Pinaceae; genus Picea; species Picea mariana. The sequence goes on along the minus strand of JASDQU010284728.1, from coordinate 1,169 downwards.
AAATGTAGAAAAAAAGGTCATCATAAGAATGAATTCCCAACTTCTCAATAATATTTGAATCCATGAGCTCCAAATCCATTAGAGGTATGGTGCAATATTTTCAAAACAATGGGTCACCACCCTATTTTTTTCCCATTGATGAAAAAGTACCAGAGTACTGTTGTTCGCACCCAGTTCGTCACCTGGTGAGAAAATCGAGGGTGCTTGCATGCCCTAACGGGTTTTGCAGGGCACGACAGCTATGGAAGGAAAGGGTTAGAGGAAACAAAACAAACTACAAGCTAATATCAACTGAAAACAAATTAAAACTATGAAATGAAACAATAAACACCAAAAAACAAAAGCCAGATGTCACCAATGGTTTTGAGCTAGTCAATTGCTGAAACCGGAGCATGATGAAGGAAGAGAACAGTGGTTCCTTATTCCCCCAACGGAAGGCTCTTGAGGCCCTCACATAGTTTGCTTTCCTTACAATGAGAAGAACTGAGTATGGCAGTGAAAGAACTCCCAGTGATGCTACGGATGTGTTATCATTAAAGAATGAGTCCTTAACAATCTGAGCAGCATAACAATGCTTGAAATTCCTTGTGAAAACAATGTATCTTCATGGCTTTTTATAGCAGATCCTCGGGCGATTATGTAACCTCTTCAAAGTGTGAACAGGGGCCCGTTTAGGGCTTCCTTAGGTCATTAACCTGCCGACTCTGTGGATTCGGCTCGAATTTGGGAGTCAAATTAGATTGGGAGCCGGTCCGTAGGGGTTGAGAGGCCGACCTATTCAATAAATGTGTCGTTTTAGTAGGTGCACGGGTTTTTATGCTGACAGTCGCGCGTCGAGCGCACATGCACGCATAACACGTTCTTGTCCTACACATGTGCACGCGCACCACACTACTGTAAAGCGCCCTTCAATTTTTGGTTACTTTGTATAGTTTTTGACCCTTCTGGAATGCTGTGAAATTAATTCAGTACCATGAATGACTTCATTGCTGTTTTGATGATGCACAGTTCTTGTCGCCATGTGCAGACGAAATTTTGGTGATAACAGATGCCCCCTGATGGATGAGGTTAGGAGCATACGTATAGCCGAAATCCATCAATGTTTCTTCTACTGATAATGTTGTGGTAAGGGAAAGCAATAGTGGGACCATGCGGAGCGATCCGTTGGA
>JASDQU010284725.1:0-14423 GCA_032191745.1 Picea mariana | reverse complement strand
AAATGGTTATAAATGACAACAATGGGTAATGAATAAATGTTGAATGCTAATTGATGAGTTTTTGTGCAAGAGGGAAGTTTTGGGAAAAAGAACCCCACACTCATTCACCCCCCCTCTAAGTGTGGTAGGTGTGTCCAATAGCAGATGTGTTGACTAAGCCTCGCTCTCGTGTGAAGTTTGAGTACTTCCGAGACAAGCTTGGTGTAGTCCAAAAGGACCTCCCTCGAAAGGGGGAGTGATGTTGATGATACCATGGTATCCTGACCAACAACAAGTAGCTTGGTTAGGATTTTATATCCTAGGGGATTGATCATCCCTGGGTAGATCTCAAAGGTCTGGTAAGGACGGTCTGTCAGAGTACATATGCATGTATATTCCAGCGGTGGTCAATAGTGGTAGTTAGGATTCTATATCCTAGGGAATCTTATGATTCCTGGGCAGATCCTGAAGGTCCGGTAAGGATGGTATGTTAGATTACCACAGATGTTGTTGATGATGCACCTGCCTCATTCTGTTTCCACATATAGATGTTGATGTTCCAATTTCATGTTGTTGATGATGATGATGTTATTCCAGCTTTGCGTTGTTGATGTTCCAGCTTCATGTTGTGTTGATGATGATGATGTTACTCCAGCTCTGCGCTACAGATGATGATGATGTTCATTTTCTACTGATGTTGATGATGAGAAAAAATTTTGATGACCTATAGATATGATCGACAGTGTTCTTGATGTTGATGAAGATGTCCCCTCCTCTTGACGATGTATTGAGTCCAGTAAATTTTTATTAATATTGTCAGTAGAATACCCTTCTTGTTAAGGTGGAGTGTTGAAATATTGTAACTTCGAAGAATATTATACCTGAAAGAGAGTTGAATAATATTATTATATTATATTTAATTAGGCCCTAATGTGCCTTAGTAAAAGTTGTCCCTATTGTGCCTTGACAGTTAATTGTAAATTAATAGGGTAAAGTGATAGGTTGGCCCAGACCTAATTATAGATTGGCCAAACCACTATTTATAAGACAGGCCAGTGCCTCATTTGGACACACACACACTCAGCTCTATAGTGTGCAAGTCTTGGAGGATAACCTACTTCAACTAGGGGTGATGTTAAGGAGGGTTTCTGGTTGATCTCCTGGTATTTCTTGGCCAAGTGGTGTGCTACTCTTCCTAGTGAAGGAGTATATGAGGATCCTCTGTTTGGTCTTTGGTCTATCTATATTGAGGAATTTTTGCTAGGTTTTCTGCCCCATGAGGGTTTCCCAGGATAATTTGTGTGTCTCTATTGTTTATGTGATTGCCTCTCTTTCAGTGATCTTATTTACACAACTAATTTGCTAAATGATTGTAATAATAAAGAAGAATCATAATTTCTAGATGTATAAGTAAAACTTCAACATTGTGGACACACTAATATCCCTTGTCGTGTAGTTTTGGCGTTGGAATTTGGGCATGTTAATATTTTTTGCACAACCTATCACGCTTATTCATGTTATACACATTAACAAACAATGTAGGAAAATGTAATCCACAAAGCATGACACGAGTAAGGTTGTAGACTTTCTCACTAGACTAGATTAACAAAAATTTGCAGTGTAGGTAATGCCTTATAAACCATATTCACCCTCCAATTGTTATGTACATGATATTCACTTGTTGAATACAAGCCAAAAAATAAGTCAAAAACCTAAATGAAAATGGCCAACAACATGCATCCCAAAAGAGAGAAATTAATGTGTATAGTCTGGGATGTATATTTTTTAATCTCAAGGTACCTTGAATATACACCCCGCAACAGAGAAATTAATGTTGTATATGTTGGGATGTACCTTGAGATCGAACGATATACATCACAACCTATACAACATTAATTACTTTGTAATTAATGCGGTATACTACCTTTATGCAACTCGTATTAGAGAAATTAATGTTGTATATGTTGGGATGTATACACTCCATGACATAAAAATTAATGGTATATATGCTTTGATGTACCTTGAGATCAAACAATATAAATCCAAGAATATACATCGTTAATTGTTTCGTTTTGAAGTACATATTGTTAGCAAATGAAAACCACCACCAATATAAATACCATGCAATCACGATGATTATAAAAAAAATAAAAAAATTTAACTACGAGAAATTGATAACTTGTTAGTGTGATTTGGGCTAGGCTTGGGATCAAACCAATTGGTTTCCATAACCCAAGATTATATCCATCAACCCGTAAGCCAGGTATACCAATAACGTATAACTTAGAAATGGTCGAGACATCTAGAGACACTCCCGCGAGGAAGGTCCCACTCTTAGCCACAAGTAATCTTGCTAAGGAAGGAAAGGAAGAAAGTGTGGTGGGCAGAGGAAGACCTGTGGAAAAATGCAGAGATGAGAGCAGAAAATCTCGGGTCCAAGGAAGGACTGAAATAGGAACAGTGAGTTATGATCATAGAAAATAGAGATTGAGCCAGGAGAAGAAGAGTAACCTTCATCCTTATCTATTTATGTATTGGGAGAAGGAGAGTAAACTTTGTCCCTAAATTTCATTGAGATGGAAGTAAGAGATTGAATCTCAAAGCATCGTGGATTAATCTCGGGGGTGGCCAATGATAAATCCATTGGGAGTGACTGAGCCTATGGTTGGGTGGAAACGAGCACCCCTTTCAACAGTCGCATCACGCTTTATGGTACTGATAAGTGTTTTCTTGCCTTATGCTTTGAATTGTAAATAATGGATTCATGCGAGTATTTACATGTCTATAAAGGGTTCTTTCTCTGTATTAAATGATTACGTTATGAGTATGTGTTCATTCCATTGAGAACCTATATTTCAGTTTGATTTTCCACACGCCCCAGTTTAATCACTCGAAACTTCTTTCCCAGGGAATTTACATCACCGTTCGAGAGTCGAAGCAAGCCTCTGGGCATAGCTACCATTTTGGTAACCTCACAAGTTACTTTGCCTTGATTCAAAGCTTAAATCTCTGCGATTTGGGAAGGTGTTCCCTTCAAACCAGTAGTCTAGGAGACTCTGAACTAGTGCCTATTCCCTTAATCAAAAACCCGAATAAGAGAGGGGATCATAGCCCAAGATTTATATGAAGATCCACGTAACCTGGGTATAGGAACCTTGGATCTTGAGACTCGGAGATGTCAAATTTCACAATAGTCAAGTTGAACCCCGTGATTATTATGAACCATTGATCTATGAATGGAGATTGAGGGTGGGGAATCACTGTGGAGTGCGAAGTTGAAAATAGTGGACGTGCTAGTTCACGGCCCACAATTCACCCTTTCCATTGATCTTGATGGGCTAGAAGATCAATGATCCCAGTTATACTAGAATCGAGTGAGAAATTTCCAAATTGCGAAGGTCAAACTCTTTGGTAAAGAGCACGCATGTTGGGGCCCCGCAATTTCTTTGAACCATCGATCATCGTTGACCATCGATCAGAGTTTGAAATGATCCCTGAAATGCAAGGAGCACGTGGGTCGGAGAAATATTCAAGGAGATCAATCTCAGAAGAGATAGCACTTTCAGGAGCGCAGATGAAATATAGGAGACGGGCCCATAGGAGGAGCAAAGGTCGAATCCTTTGAGCACTTAGAAAATATTCTAAGTCGGAGCAAGTCAGAAGATCAGGAGGAGGAGCGACAATGGTCGTTGGATCACAGTGCAAAGGATCAACAACTATTTGATCAGATCAAGGTGCACGAGCCTTAGCGCTTCTCACATGCAGGAAAGATAACTTACGAAGGTTTGAGACTTGAGATTTTCGAAGCTAGGAGAGCCGAAAATCTGAAGTAAAATCTCAATCATCCGATCAGTGAAAGTGAATCTGAATCATCAGATCATCTGAAGTAAACCGCAAGTGTCGGATCGCCCAAGTGAATATGAGTCCTTAGATACTGTGAGTTCAGGAGGAGGCAAGTTCGAGACTTGATATTTCTGAATCCTGGAGAGACAAAAATCTAAAGTAAATATCAATCATCTGATCAACCGGAGTGAATCTGAATTGTCAGATCCTCCGAAGTAAATCTCATTCATCGGATCACCTGAAGTGAATCTGTGTCATCAAATTTCAGTAGAGACGTGGCGTAGATCTGTGAGTTCTGGGTAAAGTCCTGAAGTAATTCATAGCCATCAGATCCAAAGAGACACGTGATGACAGATCGTAGACTTCAGAGAAATCATCTGAAGAGTTTCAGATTAAGAGTTGAAACTCTCTAAGCCCAAAATGTCGAAGTGTCAAAGCGCCAAAGTACCGAAGTGCTGAGGAGCCAAAGAGCCAAAGCATCGAAGGGTCGAAATAGATCTGGACCGTCAGATCTAGAAGACATGTGGCATGAATCTGTGGATTTCAGACAAAGACCCAAAGTAAATGTCGATCGTCGGATCGTTCGAAGTAGATCTGAACCATTAGATCTAGAGAACACATGGCGTGAATCTGTGGACTCTGGGTAAAGTCCCGAAGTAATTCATAGTCATTAGATCTAGAGGAGACATGATGTAAATTTGTGGACTCTGGCTAAAGACCTGAAGTAATCCTTGATCATCAGATCAAGTGGACACGTGTCAGTGGATTATAACCTTCAGATAAAATTGATTGGGAAAAAGGGTGAAGTTTGAGATTTGAGATCTTAGAAGTCTGGAGACCCGATGGATATCTCGACCGTTGATTGAGAAGAGGGCCCCAGGACCGTTGATCTAGTTGAAAGGTCAAACAAATGAAGTAGAAGTAGGTTCGTTGATTTAGGAGGACAGGTGTCCACAAATCATCAACTCCAAAAGATTAATGTACGGAGGAAAGCAGGGTTTGCGATTTGAATAGTTTGAAGTCCAGAATTACGAAGAAGATCACATCCATTGATTTAGGAGGGGAAGATCCGGTCTATGGATTTGAAAAGGGAAGATTTGAACCATCAGTTCCGACAGTATCGTCAAGATCGAGAGATCGACAGTCCTATATCATTACGGGGATCGGAGGTGAGCGAACTTTAAAAAGTTGAGGTCGGGCCGCAATCCAAACCCTGGTTTTGGAGAAAGGACATGTGGAGGCTCGAGGAGAATTGTGGGCCGAAAAGTAGTTTGGTTTCAAACCCCCTTTGGCTGCGCCCACATTTGTGTGTTTTCATGAGGTCATCGCCCAAGGTCACATCCAAGGAGGGGCCAAGAAAAAAGGGGTTAACGCCAACTCTGATTCTTCATTGAGGCACGAAGGAGAAGGTCGTGGGTATCATAAGACCTGCACTAGAATTCATAAGGACCTATGTTTGATTAGGAGGTGATACTATCAGGTTTCAAATTCTTGTTTGACTTAGAGAATCAGAGAATCTTGAATGGAGGATCGGGCTGAGTCCTGGACTTCCCAAATTAGGAATCGTAGCGGGAAAGGATCTGTTCCTGTAAGGAGGAAAAAAAAAATATTTTTGCCCCATCATGGGTGTGTTACAAATTGGTATCATAGCATGGTTACAACACTTGTCCTTCTTGGGCTCATGGACGAGTCTCTTAAAAACTCTATTTGGAGTACTTTTAAAAGAGTGACACTCTACCTTACCTCTTTCGTAAAAAGTCTGGTTAAATTTTTATTAAAGAAAAGAATGAAACTTTCTATTGTGTGTGTGCATTTGTGAAATTGAACCGTGTATTATTCATGAACTAATAGATTGTTAGCTAACAATAAGTGTTTTTGTCAACACTTGAGCAGTCAGTAAATCATGGGAAAACTTCAAGAATAAAGGATGGTGACATGTCATGAAAGGAGGGCGGTGGAAACCCCTCCCGATATGGATGAAACTGTAAGGATCCTTAGGGCCAAATTACAGAGTTGCAAGGCTAACAATGAGAGATTGATAAAGGAGCAAGAAAAACAAACAGAAATTAATGCAAACTTGTTGCAGAGCTTGTCTGAAATATAGACACAACTACAGCATGAACCTGCAACCATTCATGTGGAACGACGACATAAGAAGAGAATTCAAAGTCCACCTGAGATCCAAAAACATGACTCCATAAGTGACCACACTGAGATAAGTGCCTCGAAGAAGGCCCAACCTCAAGGCAGGGTACACTCATCGGTAGAGTCCTCTAGAAAGGAAGCTGGAAAATCCGAAGGATCTTCTAGTTGCAGAGCAAGCTCACATTCTTGAGGAAAGGAAAGAAGCGAAAGCGTTCCAAAAATCATGATCCTGAATAATTCAAGAAATCCAAACCACCCTCTTTCGATGGAGATATTAGGAGGGGAGAAGAGGATCAAGTTTGGCTACTTGGTTTAAATAAATACTTCAAAGTCCATGACTACTCTAACAACTTGAAGGTTTGAATAGCCATCTTTAACCTGAATGGAAAGGCTTCCATTTGGTGGGAAGACCTTAGAAATGTGAAAGGATTCCATGAGAAGGTCTTGTCATGGAAACAGTTTGATAAATACTTCAGGAAGTAGTATCTATCAGAGAGATACATGGATGGGAAGACTAAGCAATTCTATGTACTTGGGCTGGGGCATCTCACCATAGATGAATTTGTCAATAAATTCCTTGAACTACTGAGGTATGTGCCCTACATAAAATATGAAAAAGTAAAAATGTAACAGTTCATTAGTGGGTTACCTCAGACCTACCGGGACAGGATTGAGTTCAGCGAACCAAAGACCTTAGAAGAAACTATCTGGAAGGTGAGGTATTATTATGAACAGTTTGGGAGTAAGACAAGACCTCACGAGGACTAGAAGAAGAGGAGTAGTTCGAGATTCCATAAGAATGAGTTTAAATCCTTAATATTTGAGAACTATGGAAAATATTCTAGAAGGATCCTTCCTACTAGAAGTTTATATCAGCAAACTTTCCCCTCTCAAAGTGGAAATAAACCTTTTAAGACAATCCCAAAAAAGATCGATAACCTAAAGAAGGAACCCTTAAAATGTTGGGGTTGTAGATAAGATCATCGATTGAGGGACTGCCCACACAGACAACAGAATAGTAAGAGAATCTACAATATCCAAGAATCTACCACCATCAATGATGTGGCTAGGAGCATGCCATGAATCTATGCAACCTTGGACAATAATCAATCCGACCACCAAAATTCAATAATGGAGCTGGAAGGTACGATCACCAACCATCTAGTTTATATTTTAATTGACCCAGGTTCTAATTTGATTTATGTGGCCCCTCAGACTGTTGATAAGTGTAAACTGCAACCAATTAAACATGTTAAACCGTGGTTGGTGCAATTAGCCATTGGGACCAAAAGAAAGGTGGCAGAGGTCATACCATCATGTCAATTCATCATGGGTGGATTGCCCACCTAAGCGACCCTTAACATACTTCCTCTAGGATCTTATGACTTTTTGATTGGTATGGATTGGTTAGCGGCTTATAAAACTAAATTGGACTGTTATCATAAAACTTTAAATTGTGTAAATGAAGAAGGGATAAAAACAACCCTCCAAGGGATTCAGAAGCCTGTCTCAGTGAGACAAATATCAGCCCTTCAAATGAAAAAGTATTACAGAAAGGGGTGTTCCTTATATGCCATACAGGTACTGGAATCTGTTGAGAATGACAAACCAAACCTAGAGGACCACCCCATATTAAGAGAATACAAGGACATGTTCCCAGAAGAGGTATCGGGTCTACCTCTGAGAAGGGATATTTACTTCTCAATAGAACTTACACCAGGAGTGGTACCAGCATCTAGAACTTCATATAAAATGAGCACGCCAGAGCTGGTTGAGCTCAAGCTAAAGCTAAAGGAGATGATGGACAAATGCTACATCCGACCCAGTGTATCTCCATGGAGAGCGCTCATCTTGTTTGGGAAAAAGAAATATGGCACACTCCGACTACGCATAGATTACAGACAACTCAATAAGACAACCATAAAGAAAAATTACCCCTTACCAAGAATCGATGACATGTTCGACCAATTGGGAGGTGCTTCCATCTTCTCGAAGATCGACTTAAGTTATGGATACCACCAAGTCTGGATTAAGGATGAAAACATCCACAAAACAGCCTTCACGACGAGGTATGGTCACTATGAATTTGTGATGGTGCCATTTGGGTTAACCAATGCCCCCACCACTTTTATGTGCTTGATGAATAATGTACTCAGGAAATTCCTAGACAAATTTGAATTGGTTTTCATTGATGATATCCTAATCTACTCCAAGAACAGGGAGGAGCACGAAGAACATCTTAGACTCTTACTTCAAGTACTAAGAGAGAATCAGCTCTACGCTAAGTTTAGAAAGTGTGATTTCTTTTAGAAGCAAGTCCATTACTTCGGCCATGTCATATCTAAGTAAGGGGTGGCAGTAGACCCCAACAATATCGGATCTATTATGGAATGGCCTACCCCGAAGGATGTATCTAATATTATATCCTTCATGGGCTTAGCAGGATACTATAGAAGGTTCATAAAAGTGTTTCCCAAGATTGGTTGTCTAGTCACTGTCCTTCAGAAAAAGGGGATTAAATTCATTTGGACATCAAAATGTGAAGAAAGATTTCAGGAACTGAAATACCTCCTAACCCATGCACCCGTACTAAAGATTGCATACCCAGATAATGATTTCCTCATGTGTGCAATTGCCTACAAGGAAGGACTCAGAGTAGTCCTTATGAAAAAGGGAGGTGTAATTTGCTACGCGTCCAGGAAATTAAATGAGAATGAGATCAATTATGTGACCCATGACCTAGAGTTGGCTGCCATAGTACACGGTTTAAAAATGTGGAGGCACTACCTCATGGGTAGGATATTTGTGCTTATGACAGACCATTGTGTACTGAGACGCATTTTTGATCAACAAAAACTCAATGCCAGGCACGCTAGGTGGATGGCTCTCCTAAGTGAATTTGATTTCAAAATCAAACACATAAAAGGAAAGGAAAATAGGGTGGCTGATGCCCTTAGCAGAAGTATAAAAATGATTCATCTAACAGCAGTAAGCACCTGTGAAACGGATGTCAGAGAAAGAGTCAGAAATGCACAAGAGACAGATGTATTCTTCAATATTGTCACTTCATACCTAAGGCAAGAGCATACAGGGATAAAGTATGAAGGCTACCAGATGCTCGAGGAAGGGTTGTTGACTTACAGAAACAGATTGTATATTCCAAATTGTGGCGACTTGAAGAGGTTCATAATGGATGAACTACATAAGAGACCATATATTGGTCACCCAGGATATCAGAAGATGATCATGGACACTTGGAAACAATTTTGTTGGCCTGGATTTAAGAAATATATAGTTAACTATTTAGCTAAGTGCCTAGAATGCCAGCAGGTTAAGGTAGAACACCGACATCCAACAGGATTGTTACAGCCCCTACCGATCCCAGAATGGAAATGGGAAACCATCTCCATGGACTTCATCACTGGATTACCAAAGTCAACCAAGCAAAATGATGCCATCATGGTTGTGGTGGGAAAACTCAGTAAGTTTGCTCATTTTTTTCTTGTCAAATCAACTTGCAAGGCCATATATATTTCCAACATCTTCATGAAGGAGATATTTAGATTGCATGGCATGCCCAAGGAAATTGTATCTGAATGAGATACCAAATTCACTTCAAGATTTTGGAAAACCCTAATGGTTGGTTTTGAGACAAAATTGTTGTTCAGCATAGCTTATCACCCTCAAACTGATGGACAGACAGAAAGAGTGAACCAAATAGTAGAAGACATGCTAAGGATGCATGTAATGCATAAGCCTAATAAGTGGGAAGACTACCTACCATTGGTAGAATTTGCCTACAACAACGGTTATCAGGAATCCTTGAAGATAAGCCCTTCTGAAGCCCTCTATGGTAGATAGTGAAAGATTCTAATCAACTGGAGTAACCCAATAGATATAATTACAATTGGACCCGACATGCTGAAAGAAATGGAATAGAAAGTGGTTTAGATAAGACAAAATCTGAAGATTTCTCAGGATAGACAAAAAAGTTACACCGACGGAAAGAGGACTCCCAGAGAGTTCAATACCGGAGACCATGTCTATCTCAAAGTTAGACCCAGGAAGAGTTCCTTGAGAATGGGAGCCTGTGCCAAATTGGCACCTCGGTATTGTGGACCCTTTGAAGTCTTAGATAGAGTGGGACCTGTGGCCTATAGGATAGCACTCCCTCGCACTGTAAAGGCACATAATATTTTTCATATTTCATTATTGAAGAAATATGTACATGATGCTAATCATATAATTGACTGGTCTGTGATCTAGGTGGATTCAGAAGGAGAATTCTTGCCAGAACCTAAATTCATATTAGACAGGAAGGAAACCTCATTCGGGAATCGAACCATGTGCAGTGGAAACACTTTGGCCCATATGAGGTTGCGTGGGAAATGGAGGATGCCATGAGACAGGCATATCTAATTTTGTTTACTCCTCTACATACATGTCATGTTGACAGATATAACATCGAGGATGGTGTTCCTTTAAGGGGGAGGGAATTGTAACACCTTGTTTCCCCTAGCCTGTAAATATAACTATATTGGCCAAGGAACTATGGAAAACCTAAAAGTGTGAATATTTGATTTGATGAACCTTTGTACAAAAGGTCGATGAATGTAAATTTTGTTATTTTAATAGAAAATGGTTACGTGTTGCATGGTTGTTGAAATAGGGGATGTGCTAAGAGAAAACCACGAATGCTATGAAAGGTGGTGGAGGGGACCCGGAATGGTTGCGTTAACATCCACCGAACTAGTACCATGTTGTAATTAATTGCTTAGATCAGAACAACCCTCTGACCCAGGAATGAATTACGGTCAGGCTGGTAGGTGGGAAGACCTCCTCAAGAGTTAATGAGGGGATGGGGCAGACCACCCATCCATAAGGCTTCCAGACCTGAACATGGACTAGGAATTTGAGCCACACACAATATTGCTGAGGAAGGCAAGGAAGAAAGTGTGGTGGGCAAAGGAAGACCTGTGGAAAAATGCAGAGATGAGAGCGAAAACTCTCAGGTCTGAGGAAGGACTAAAAGAGGAACAGTGAGTTCTGATCACAGAAAATTGAGATTGAGCTAGGAGAAGGAGAGTAACCTTCATCCTTATCTATTTATGTATTGGGAGAAGGAGAGTAACCTTCGTCCCTAACTTTCATTAAGCTGGAAGTAAGAGATTAAATATCAAATAATCGTGGCTTAAGCTCGAGGGTGTCCAGTGATAAATTCATTGGGAGTGACTGACCCTATGGTTGGGTGGAAATGAGCACCCCTTTCAGCAGTCGCATCACGCTCTATGGTTCTGATAAGTGTTTTCTTTCCTTATGCTTTGAATTGTAAATAATGGATGCATGCGAGTATTTACATGTATATAAAGGGTTCTTTCTCTGTATTAAATGATTAAGTTATGAGTATGTGTTCAGTCCCTTGAGAACCTATATTTCAGTTTGATTTTCCACACGCCCCAGTTTAACCACTCGAAGGTGCTTTCCCCAGGAATTTACATCACCGTTCCAGAGTTGGAGCAAGCCTCTAGGCATAGCTACCATTTTGGTAACCTCACAAGTTACTTTTCCTTGATTCAGAGCTTAAATCTCTGCGAGTTGGGAAGGTGTTCCCTTCAGTCTAGTAGTCTAGGAGACTCTGAACTAGCACATATTTCCCTAACCAAAAACCCGACTAAGAGCAGGGATCATAGCCCAAGAGTTATATGAAGATCCACGTAACTTGGGTCTAGGAACAGTGGAGCTTGAGGCTCCGAGATGTCAAATTGCACGATAGTCAATTTGAACCCCGCGATTGCTATGAACCGTCAATCTATGAATGGAGATCGAGGGTGGGGAATCACTACGAAGCGCGAAGGTGAAAATAGCGGATGATCTAGTTCGCGGCCCGCAATTCACCCTTGTCATTGATCTCAATGGGATGGAATATCAACGATCACGGTTAGACTAGAACCGAGTGAGCACTTTCCAGATTGCGGAGGTCGAACTCTCAAGTAAAGAGAACGCATGTTGGGGACCCACAATTTCTATGAACCTTCAATCGGTTTTTGATGCAATCCTTCAAACACAAGGAGTGTGTGGGATGGTGAAATATTCAAGGAGATCAAGCTCGGAAGAGATAGCACTTTCAGGAGTACAAATGAAATCCAGGAGACGGGCCCGTAGGAGGAGCAAAGGTCGAATCCTTCGAACACTAAGAAAATCTTCTAAATTGGAGCAAGTTAGAATATCAGAAAGAGGAGCGACAGTGGTCGTTGGATCACAGTGCAAAGGATCAACAGTCGTCTGATCAGAGCAAGGTGCACGAGCCTTAGTGCTTCACACACGTAGGAGAGAGAACTTACCAAGGTTTGAGACTTGATATTTTCAAAGCCTGGAGAGACAGAAATATGAAGTAAAATCTCAATCGTTCAATCAGCCGAAGTGAATCTGAATCGTCAGATCCTCCGAAGTAAAATTCAAGCATTGGATCACCCAAGTGAATCTGAGCCGTCATATACCGTGAGTTTAGGAGGAGGCAAGTTTGAGACTTGAGATTTTCGAAGCCTGGAGAGCCAAAAATCCGAAGTAAATCGCAATCGTCTGATCAGCCAGAGTCAATATGAATCGTCAGATCGTCCGAAGTAAATCTCAGGCATCGGATCACCCGAAGTGAATCTGAGCCGTCGGAGTTCAGTAAAGACGTGGCGTAGATTTGTGAGTTTCAGGTAAAGTCCTGAAGTAATTCATAGCTGTCAGATCTAGAGGGACGCGTGACAACAGATCGTAGACTTCGTAGAAATCACCTCGAGAGTTTTAGATTGAGAGTTGAAACTCCCGAAGCCTGAAACATCAAAGCGTCAAAGCATTGAAGTGTCGAAACGTCGAAGTGTCGAGGAGTCGAACAGTCGAAGCGTCGAAGGGCTAAAATAGATCTGGACCGTCAGATCCAGAGGAAAGGTGGCGTGAATCTGTGGATTCCAGGCAAAGACCTGAAGTAAACGTTGACCATTGGATCATCTGAAGTAGACCTGAACCATCAGATCCAGAGAACACGTGGTGTGAATCTGTGGACTCCGAGTAAAGTCCCGAAGTAATTCATAGTCATAAAATCTAGAGGAGATGTGGCATAAATATGTGGACTCTGGGTAAAGACCCAAAGTAATCCTTGATCATCAAATCAAGTGGACACGCGTCACTGGATTATAACCTTCGGATAAAAGCCATTGGGAAAAAGGGTGAAGTTTTAGATTTGAGATCTTAGAAGTCTGGAGACCCAAAGGAGATCTCGATTGTTGATCGAGAAGAGAGCCACAGAACCGTTGATCTAGTTGAAAGGTCAAACACCCGAAGTAGAAGCAGGGTCGTTGATTAGGAGGACAGGTGTCCGCAGATTGTCAACTCTAGAAGATTGATGTACGGAGGAAAGAAGGGTTTGAGATTTGAAAAGTCCGAGTCTGAAATCACGAAGGAGATAACATCTATTGATTTAGAAGGGGCAGATCTGGTCCGTGGATTTGAAAAGGGTAGATCTGAACCGTCAGTTTCGAAAGTACCGTTAAGATCGGGAGATCGACGGACCTGTAGAATTGCGAGGATCGGAGGTGCGCGAACTTTAAAAATTTGAGGGTGGGCCGCAATCCAAACCCTAGTTTTGGAGAAAGGACATGTGGAGACTTGAGGAGAATTGCGGGCTGAAAAGTATTTTGGTTTCAAACCACCTTTGGTCGTACCCTTAATTTTTTGTTTTCATGAGGTCATAGCCTAAGGTCACATCCGAGGAGGGGCCAATGATCCGAAATCAGATCTAGAAGCCTGACAGGGCTTGAAAAATGCTCAAAAATGAAAGTGCTCAGAATGCGACGAAACCAATGCCATTGCATCTGTCTCGTCTTCCTGATTCCGAAGGTATATTTACTTTGTCAAACGGGCTTCGTATGGAGAAGATATCGCATTCTGTCCGAAAAGAAAAACAGGTAAGAAATAAAGAAGCCTCCCCATAGAGACAAAGGCCCGGAGACGTAGGCAAAGTTGTGCGGAACTCCGTTATCAATCTGTGTGTTATGGTTTGCTGTCTATTATTTCATTTCAGATCTGCACATATGTATATGGCTGTCATAATTCCTCTTCTTTCCTCATTCTTTCACTAAGTCTTCTCAAATGGTTAATTAATGCATGCAAAATTAAAACTCAACTATAAGTCATTAAAAGATCCTACAGATCAAGTGGTATCAGAGCTAGTTGACATTTGGATTTGAGTTTTTCATGTTAACCAGGGAAAATCTACAGCGTGGTGAAGGCGAGATTGTTGCAGAGAATCCATTAATTGGATTGAGAAAAAGAGCTTCTCACAGCGAGAAGATGGCATCGGAAGAAGGGATTTCTCAAGATGAGAAAGAGTTCCGGAAAACATTCCTTGCTATGTCGGAGATGGTGAAAGTCTTGTACGAAGATTACTTGGAACGGAAGCGACCAGTTTT
>JASDQU010284723.1:8844-23337 GCA_032191745.1 Picea mariana | reverse complement strand
GTGAGATTCTTATAACCACAGTATGATTCCTTTAGAATTTGATAACAAAATATCTCAGGCATATATAAATCAGATAAAAATCCCATCAACCAATAATTCATCATGACAAATAAACAGAGAAGGAAAAAGTGGACATATCTGAATAAAAGTGTTGAAAAACAAATGGAACAACCACGTTCCTCCCAACCTTAGAACATGGAAGCCAAATCACTTGTCTTGTTCACCCCCTAGCCTGACCATGAATCCATGAGGGATAAATCGGAACTCCTCCTCAGCAAATGCCTTTCAGCTTCAACAATCTTCTTCTGGCCTCACACTCAGCAATTAGTGTTCATAACAACAAGCAATCAGTAATATTTTCCACGCATACTAGGCAATGTCTTGCCTCCTCACATATGCTATATATCCAAAACCAAAAATGCCTAGGTATTTTTCCCCTTGGGAATTTTCATAGCTTTCCAAATCCCTGATTTTCAGGGGCTACCAATGGCCAAATTCCTGATTTTCCACTTTGTTGGCAGCCCAACATATTTTTAACTTTTTATATCAATTAAATGATCTATGTAGCTGCCTAACTGGGGTCATCCATTTTTTTGTTCTTCATAAGCAATTTTCGAAATGAAAATTATAAGTTGTCACTTTTCCCTATTCATTTTTTCATGCTTCGTCATGACTGAAAGCATGAAAATGAAGCATTAAAACTTACGACTGTGTTACCATTCTATTTGAAAATTTACGAAAGGCAAAATGTCTCTACAGTTTATTAATTAAGCCTTGTTCCTTGCTATGAAGACTATTCTCTTTGTTTTGATTCCTTGAATGCCAAACATGCTTGGGGATTTTTTATTTGAGCATTGATATGGTTTTTTGTGTGATTCTTGGTCATATGTTTCTCATTACTAGGCTTTGATTTACAAGTTTTACTCTACCAAACCTTATGATCGAACCCACTATGTTGCACACTTATTTTCTTTCTAATGCACTGGTCGTGCTTGTAATTTATGAGAGGTGGCAATACAATCACAGTCAGCCCATCATATCGAAGCTTGGTATTTGGCTTTGAAACACCCCTCCCATTCATTTCAATTCATTGCCTATCTTTTCATTATGAGTTTTTTCTCATACGCCGTTCACTGTTCATGGTTTTCGGACTCGGGGTATAGCTCTGGTATGTTCTTACAAACCCTCCCTATGCGCTATGTTTGGTTGATGGCCCTTTGATTCACCATGGCCCCTATTGTTAGAGTCAAACCAAATGACACTCAGGCCTTGCTCCTTTGTGACAATTCCAGGGAAGATCTTGAGGGTAACGGTTGGCTCGTTTTCATTGAAAAATTCCAGGGTTTAAATCTATAGACTGCACAAGAATTCGCTCTCTCATTCGATGGATGTAGAGATAAGGTGGGGGAAATTCAACTTGAAGTCACAGAAGACTTTCTGAGCCAGGCAACAGGACTCCCTACGAGCGGTCAGAGGTGGTTCAAGAATGCTAAGGTAGAGGAGGTTCCATGGACTCTCTTCTTTACATCGCGTAAGATCAAAGGATGTGACAAAGGTATGCCAATCTCCTTACTGAAAGCCCAATGGCACAGTCTACTTGTTGTGGTGAAACAGTTTGTCACTTGTGAAGGATGTTTCGGTCTTGTGTTTCTTTATCATTTGCATCTGCTCATGCACTTCATAGGGTTTCCTTTAAACATGCCTTATTATTTATGGAGGATCCTTTACAAAATGGATGAAAGGTACAGAAAGAAACGTTTAGATTCAAGCCTTTTCCATCACGGCTTAATAAAAATGATGCTTTTTCATCAATTGAAATTGCATAATGACAATTGGGATTCTTTTTTAATTAGAAATGATTTTGCTAACCCCAATATGGAAGAGGTCGACAAACTTGTAGTTGAAGAAACCATAGTCTACCCTACAACACCCCTCACATCTACCTAGGCCTGTCTAAGCTACACAGCCTAACGACTCTGTAAAAAATTCAAAAAAACCTACAGACAAGAAGTCTAAAGGCGATGCTGATTTGAGTTTTAAAAATAAGAGAGCCGGAAGGTTAATTTCGAGGAAGCTCCAAAACAAGTCGAACCCTCATGTGAGCTTGATCAAGATGATCGAGATCCATGAGAGTTTGGATTCTAAAATTGATAGATATCTCATCGAGGAAGACCCTCGTTTGTCCCAACCACTCCTCGAATCGAATCCCCATGGATTCAATGCTTGCTGAAAATCTTATCATCACATACTACATGAAAGCCCTACACCAAAACATAGCAATCTAGGTAAAAAGGTCTAAGAAAGCAACATTATTAGAATCCTTCAAGGAGGAAAGACAAATTGAGAAAGATATTCTAAGCCTAAAATACAATATCAATAGCGAGGCAGAGATTATTTCATCTTCCAAGAAGAAAATAGAAATTCTTCCCAGACCTCCCTAAACCAAAAATCAATCAGACAGTTCAGATCTATAAATTTTACACAAGGTCATTCAGAAGTTGTCAAATCAAGTTATAGATTTAAGGAGATAAGCTGAAGAAGATTCTTCAAGAAAAGGGCCTTACAAACCCCCTTTCAGAAATCCTTTTCCCACAAACCGACCTAACTCAAATTCTGAAGGTCTAAATCTAGAAAGCCTACAATATGTTATCCAGAAAATTCTAGAAGCACATGATAACTTAGTTCCTCCCGAGATTCTCGAAGATGTGGCTGAACAAGAAATAGTGGAAGAGGACGAATCTTCTCCCAACATTTTCGGGCATTTTTCGGATAGTATCTTTCAAGCCAATTTTGAAATGGTGCATCCTTACAATACCAGAAGTAAAACAACGAATAAATCCTCTTTTGAAATTGGAACTAATGCACCTCAAAAACAGTCTAAATTAATTGAAACTAAACAGAATTCAGTAGCTCCAAGTTTAGAATATGATTTGATCGAGGATCTCAAAAAACTTAGAGCTAATATTTCTGTTTATGAATTATTGAAATTTTCTTTTCTTCTGCAAAAGATGCTTCAGAATATTACAGAAAATAGCAAAAAAAACAATCTGAACAACAACAAATTTGCAGAAAACAACCTCAAAACACCTCAAAAGGTCTCTGTTAAAATGACACTAGAGTTCTCTGATAAAAGAGATCTTTATGTAAAAAACATAACAAATGTAGATAAAACAGTTCCAGGGGCTGCAACTAAAAAACATCAAACTTCTGCTGTAAATACTCGTAGAAATGTCCCACCCTTTTTGATGAATTTTGAAATTTTCAATAGGAATGTACATAATTGTATGGTAGATTTTGGTGCATCGTCAAACATAATGCCTTGGTCTGTCTGCCAAAAAATCAATGCTGAAGTTCAACCTTCCATTCTGAAAATTATCCAGCTTGATCGAACCAGTGTTAAGGTAATAGGTGAATTAAAAAATGTACTTATCAGATTATCATCTAATTCTAAAGTCCACCAGATTATTGATATTATTTTCGTTGATATCCCTGAAGTATATGGATTATTTTTAAGTAGGGATTGGTCCAAACAACTACATGGTTACTTTGCAATAGATTGGTCTCACTTATGGCTGCCAGAGAATGGAAAGCCTAACATAATCAAGATCAATTGTGAATGTTATATCAAGCTTACGATAAACAATTTAAATGATCCTAATGAACCATTCACTGCTTCCGCTAAATCACCCGAAATGAAGGGGATGAACACTTTTTTCGGCAATTTCATGGATGAAACTTCTACCATTACTGACTCGGAACAACAGTCCGAACTCATGAAATGCACACAGTCAACATCTCTCTCTAAGGTGTCACATACAGCTGATGAGAATCATATCTGATCTCTTTACTTCGATGGATCTAAATCTAAAGAAGGAGCTGGTGCAGGATGTGTACTCATTGATCCAGCAGGTAACAAAACTTTGATCGCTTTCCGGTTAGAATTTGAATGCACAAACAATACGGCCGAATACGAGGCACTCCTGTAAGGTCTCAGAAAAGCACTAGATTTAAAAGTTCAGAATTTAATAGTTTTCGACGATTCAGAAATTGTGGTTAGATAGGTAAGAAACTCCATTCATTGTCTATCTCCACACCTGAAAAGTTATCAAGCTGAGGTATGGAATCTAATGAACAACTTTTCTACGTTTAACATTAATTTTATTCCAAGATTGAATAATTTTGAGGCTGACTTGTTGGCTAATGTCGCTTCTAAACTGTTTCCCGCAGAAGGCCTTTCTCCAATCGCATTTTCCGTTGTTCCGTCGAATTGTTGTTCAGACCATCCGTCTCGGACAACATCACTAATTTGAGAGTTTTCGACAATGATCAACAGATCGTCAGTTTTCTGCACATGGAATATACTTTTCAAGGTGTAGTTATCAATGAAGGCACCCATGACGAAGACCTACGCAATTTTATGGTAATATCGAACCGAAGATCTCCGGAATCAACATCAGATCTGGTAAATTCTATCCCAAAATCTGTGGTAAGATTAGAAAAGTTTTATGATTTGCATGATAAATTCATAAAATCAGTGAATTATAAATCGAATAGTTCTTCCTTGACCCATGAAAAGGTGAACCTAGGAACTAAAGATAACCCACAATGCATCAATTTGGGAATGGGATGTTCTAAGTAAGAAAAGTCATCATTTATTAAGTTGTTTAAGGAATTTAAGGATGTCTTTGCTTGGACATATGACGATTTAAAAAACTTTTATCCTAACATCATACAACATATTATTCCCATGAAACCCCAGATTCAACCTTTTCAACAGAAGTTAAGAAAGATGCACCCAAAACTTGAACCGGCGGTCAAGAAAGAACTAAATAAACTTTTGAATTCTAAGATAATCTTCCCGGTAAGACATACATAGTGGGTCTCTAATCTTGTCCCTGCAAGGAAGAAAAGTGGTGAAATCTGACTATGTGTCGATTTATGAAATTTAAACCGAGCATTTGATAAAGACAACTACCCTGTTCCTCCCATGGAACAGATTCTACAGCAGGTATCTGGTTCTAAAATATTATCATTGCTGGATGGTTTTTCAGGGTATAATCAAGTCCTTATGTCCCCCCCAGACCAGCTAAAAACCACTTTCCGTACTCCATGGGGTACCTATGCTTATAGAAAGATGCCCTTCGGTCTTATAAATTCTAGTGCCACTTTTCAGAGAGTGATGGATATCACTTTTCGTGGTCTTATCAATCAATTTGTAGTAGTCTATCTAGATGATGTTACTGTCTTCTCGAAAAATAAAGGAGACCATCTAGCTCATCTAAGATCTGTTCTACAATGATGTCGTAAGTATGGCATCTCTTTGAATCCAAAAAAATCTATCTTTGTAGTAGAACAAGGCAAGCTACTTGGATTCATTGTATCCAATGAAGGGATGGTCATTGACCCTGAAAGGACTCAAGTCATTTCAAAACTCCCCCCTCCCTCTTCCAAAAAGTCCATGCAATATTTCTTAGGTCAGATAGATTTTGTTAGAAGGTTTGTCCCCAGCTTTTCAGAGATGGTTAGTCCATTAAAACACTTAATAAAAAAGGATGTACAATACCATTGGAGACCTCTATAAAGTCAAGCTTTTCACTCAATAAAAAAGGCTATAGTCGAGGATCCATCCCTAATGAGCCCTGACTTTTCACGAGATTTCACTCTCTACACATTTGCCTCTGATCAGTCTTATGCCACTGTGCTAACCCAAAAGAATGTTGAAAACAACAAAGTTCCTATTTCCTTTATGAGCTCAGCCTTTAAGGGAGCATAACTTAATTACCCAACAGTAGATCAACAGACTTATGCTGTTTTTAAAGCAGTAAAACACTTTCGATCTTATCTACTGAAATCTAGGACAAAAATCATTGTCCCTTATCCTGTTGTCAGAAATTTGTTAGTACAGAAAGAACTGGGTGAAAAAAGGGCAAACTGGGTCACATACTTACAAGAATACGACCTCAAAATCACTCCAGCACAAATTGTTAGAGACCAAGGTTTATGTAAATTGGTCGTTGATTCAGCTGTAGAACAACAGAATAAAACTGATATGTTAATTCAAGATCAACATAATCAAAATCAAATATGTTGTATAAAAAATCCTACTAGTCCTTGGTTTGATGACGTCAAGTTTTATATAATTCATTGATCAGCTCCCCGTCACCTTGATCCAAAAAAGAGGAGAGGGTTGAGATTAAAATTTGCCTCTTTCCAGCTGGTGAATGGTATACTGTTTCGCCAAAATTTCGACAGAATACTTATGCGTTGTCTAGAAAAAGATGAAGCAAATAAAGTCTTATTGGAATTACATGCAGGGGAAGCCGGTGGGAATTTTGGTGGAGACACCACTGCCCACAAAGTATTAAGGGTAGGATATTATTGGCCTACTCTCTTCAAATATGCCCATGCATTATGCCACAAGTGTGTAATCTATCAAAAGGCTTCTAGACAAGTACAAAAGTCAGCATTCCCACTGCAACCTATCTCAATAGATTCCCATTTTCAGCAATGGGGCCTTGACATTATAGGCCCAATTAACCCACCTCCTTGCAACAGCATAAATACATCATAACAACGATAGACTATTTCACCAAATGGTCCGAGGATGCACCGTTAAAAGTGGTAAACACCAGCCAGGTAATATCTTTCCTGAATTCGAACATAATCACTCGTTTCGGTATTCCTGAATTCCTAGTGTTTGATAATGCTTCCTATTTTTCGTCTCTCGAAATGAGTGCATTTTCTCTAGAAAAGGGAATAAAACTAAAGTATTTTTCCAGCTATTAACCCCAGGGAAATGGTTTGGCAGAATCAACTAATAAAAACCTGATCAAGATCGTCAAAAGAACGGTCTCCGAAAACCACAAAAACTGGCATAATGCATTATTCAATGCAATATGGGTTGATAGGGTAACTCCAAAAGTTGTTGTTGGTAATTCCCCCTTTTTTCTCATTTACGATAGGGAAGAAATTCTTCCACCACATGTTCTTCTTCCATCTCCGCAGTTACAAGGTTCAAGAAGAAGACTGTCCTCCTTTGGAAAGTCAGATTAATGCTTTGCTGAAGTTAGAGGAAGTAAGGGCTCAAGCAAAACAAAAATTGGATCAACATCAACTTATTGTCAAAAGCTGGTTTGATTCCAATTCTGCCTCAGACAAGAATTTTGAGGTAGGTGATCTTGTCCTTAAGTGGGACAAACCTCATGAGGGGAAAGGCGAACATACTAAGTTCCAAAACCTGTGGTTGGGACCATTCTTAATTGCTGAAAAACTAGGTCCCAGTTCTTTCCGCCTGCAGAATTTAGAGGGACAGCCAGACACCTTCCCGGTGAATGGCCAAGCTCTCAAAAGGTATTTTACCTAACAACTCTCCGATACACCTTTTGTACATATTTTTCTGTTTTGATTTCTTCGCTTTCCGTTTTTCTTTGCTGGTTTGTTTTTATTTTTCATTTTTGTTTATTGGTCCTTTTGAGTCAAACATGGCTGTATTATAGTCTAGCTCAGAAAAGGAGAATAGAATGATTCATCTCGAAATAATTTTCAAAGGGTTGTCAGAGCATCAATTGTTGTCTTTCTCTGAAATTGTAGGCTAGTTAAAGATGATATTTTGTTTGAAATTTGATTTCTCGGTTTCAATTTGCACTTGAAAGTATTCATGATTATCTTTAAAAATCTCTTTACGTTGTCCCTTCTCTTTAAGAAAGAAACTCAACAATGTCTCCCTATCCTCGAAAAACAGTTTTATTAATGAACTATGTTTTAGATCTTGATGAAGGTTAGCAAGAAAAATTTAAAGGCCTATGAAATATTAAGTTGTGTTAAAAAACTGAAATTTTTAGCGTCACCCCGCTCTGTTGAATATCTTTAAAACTATATCAGAATGTGAATAATTTCTCAGAGAGATGTGGGAAGTGTTTGTAAACCCACTGGGACACTGAATAGGTCTGCTGGCAGCGGGTAAATGCATGCATGATGCCAAGATAACTTCGCCGAGGTACTGAACAGGTCCGCTGGTAGCGAAGCGATGTCAGTTAAAAGAAAATTCTCAGGTATGAATCTTGTTTTTGGCCATAACCAACCTTCATTCTGAATTGAAATTTCTTAGATAGGATACAGACGTCAGAGTGGGTTAATTGACATCCCTGTCAAGGCTATGAATGCCTGTTGGCAGCCCTGTCAACAGTATTGGAGACATTAACTTAAACGTCGTGGCCTTCTTTTGTGAAGTTTGTCACCGTATTTCGTTCTTTTTAAACGAAAGATATCTTAAACTGGATTGCGTCATGATTATTAAAGATGTTCAAATAACCTTTCAGTTGTTCTTCGATTTGAAATCTTTCTGATTTCTCTAACCTGAACTCGTTCGTATTACAGAGATAACTGCTTCTCCCAGCATGTCGCCATTGTTGGCAGCCCAACATATTTTTAACTTTTTATATCAATTAAATGATCTATGTACCTGCCTAACTGGGGTCATCCATTTTTTTGTTCTTCATAAGCAATTTTCAAAATGAAAATTGTAAGTTGTCACTTTTCCCTATTTGTTTTTTCATGCTTCGTCATGACTGAAAGCATGAAAACGAAGAATTAAAACTTATGACTGTGTTACCATTCTATTTAAAAATTTATGAAAGGCAAAATGTCTCTACAGTTTATTAATGAAGCCTTGTTCCTTGCTATGAAGAATATTCTCTTTGTTTCAATTCCCTGAATGCCAAACATGCTTGGGATTGTAAATTATATCAACAAATGATTTTTTTTTTATTTGAGCATTGATATGGTTTTTTGTGTGATTCTTGCTCATATGTTTTCTCATTACTAGGCTTTGATTTACAAGTTTTACTCTACCAAACCTTATGATCGAACCCACTATGTTGTGCACTTATTTTATTTTGAATGCACTGGTCGTGGTTGTACTTTATGAGAGGTGGCAATACGATCACAGTTAGCCCATCATGTTGAAGCTTGGCCTTGGGCTTTGCAACGCCCCTCCCATTCATTTCAATTCATTGCCTATCTTTTCATTATGAGTTTTTTCTCATATGTTGTTCATTGTTCATGGTTTTCGAGCTCGGGGTATAGCTTTGGTCTGTTCTTACAAACCCTCCCTACGCACTGTGTTTTGTTGATGGCCCTTTGATTCACCATGGCCCCTATTGTTAGAGTTGAACCAAATGGCACTCAAGCCTTGCTTCTTTGTGATGATTCCAAGGAATATCTTGAGGGTAACGGTTGGCTCTTTTTCATTGAAAAATTCCAGGGTTTCAACCTACAGACTGCCTAGGAATTTTCTCTCTCATTCGATGGATGTAGAGCTAAGGTGGGGGACATTCAAATTGAAGTCATAAAAGACTTTCTGAGCCAGGAAACATGACTCCCTATGAGCGGTCAGAGGTGGTTCAAGAATTCTAAGGTAGAGGAGGTTCCATGGACTCTCTTCTTTACATCATGTAAGATCAAAGGATGTGACAAAGGTATGCCGGTCTCCTTACTGAAAGCCTGATGGCACGGTCTGCTTGTTGTGGTGAAACAGTTTGTCACTTGTGAAGGTCGTTTCGGTCTTGTGTTTCTTTATCATTTGCGTTTGCTCATGCACTTCATATGGTTTCCTTTAAACATGCCTTATTATTTATGGAGGAGCCTTTACAAAATGTCCAAAAGGTACAAAAAGAAATGTTTAGATTCGAGCCTTTTCCATCACGGCTTAATAAAAATGATGCTTGTTCATCAATTGAAATTGCAGAATGACAATTGGGATTCTTTTTTAATTAGAAATGATTTTTCTAACCCCGATATGGAAGAGGTCGACAAACTTGTGGTTGAAGAAATCATAGTCTACCCTACAACGCCCCTCACATCTACCCAGGCCTGTCTTGCGACCACCTAAAACAACCCTGAACCCGACCCAAAAGCCACTGAATAGCCCCATGGGCAAGCTGCACAGCCTAACGACTCTGTAAAAAATTCAAACAAACATACAGGCAAGAAGTCTAAAGGCGATGTTGATTTCAGTTTTATAAATAAGAGAGCCGGAAGGTTAATTTTGAGGAAGCTCCAAAACAATTTGAACCCTCATGTGAGCTCGATCAAGATGATCGAGATACATGAGAGTTTGGATTCCTAAATTGATATATTTCTCGCCGAGGAAGACCCTCTTTCGTCCCAACCACTCCTCGATCAGCCTTACAACTTCATAGACAATTTACCACCTTGTCTGAAACATATCGAAGGGTTTCCTGGTATTAAATTGGGTAATAAATCTACAGTCCATGTTGGAAGTACCCCGGTTCACAATTGTGATTATTCCCAAGGGATCATCGCACAGTCGAAGTGTGAAGTTTGCCTATCCTGGATTGATAGATACTACACTGACATACCTATCCTAGAGTCACATGTTAAATCTCTCACTGATCAGATCAATGCCTTAACGAATGAAAAACATAGTCTTGAGTCTATCATTCAAAGCAAAGGGAAACGTATGAAGACTACAGGGAATGTAACATTTGAAAATGTTGAGGCTGCAACAACAATAGTGAATTCGAAGATCATCTGATACGATTTGATTTTACAGTTAGAGGTATGATTCTTTTTTTTTATCTTAAAATGGGGTGATTTATTAAGATTAGTTTGTTTTGTTCATTCAATAAATTAGATTTCATTTCACTAAAATAACTAGCTACAGAATCAACAGATTCTTTAGCCAGTTATTCTAATTCGAGTTTTGCAAATTAATGGTTAAAAATATATCTAAATCTCTCTATTTTTTCTTTTCTTTTTAGGATATCCAGGAGTTCATGGTTACTAAGTGATCCGAGCCATATTTGAAGGCTTCTTAGCCATATCTTTGGTACATTTTTGTATAAACTGAAATAAACCTTTTCTTAGCTTTAGAGGATTTAGTATGATCTGGGTGGTTATATCCCCCTTTTATTTTTGTAATCGATATCTGATCTCAGAAGAGGAAACAATTACCTTTCTGAAGGCTTTAAAAACCCATTATTTTTGTAATCAGGACATCTTGGCTTGGGGCTAGTTGTGGAAAGCTTATACTTGAATTTGTACATAACATATGTTTACATTTCTGCTTTAGCTATTTGTAAATATTGTTGTTGTCTATGATTTGTTTATCTTTATAATTTGATCATTGTTGATAGCTTTCGTCTTCATAGATTATTTTGTCGTCAAGATAATTTCTTTCATACAGTTCACAATTTTATGCTTCAGTTATATGAAAATAGTGAATGATCATTCAATTTAAATATTAAGGTTTATCTTAATCTCGTTGAGTGATTAAAAGCAGGTTGTTACTATCGGATTTATCTTATGTGTAATTACTTGAAGTCTCATATATCACAGTTATTATCTTGCATCCTGTCGTTCTATTATTTAAATCCAGCAGTCAACAAAATGTCTGGCATTTATTCCAAACAATGTGAAAGTGCACTGTAGATTTATCTTGGGATAGATTGAATGGACGATTCATGATCATACGAACGTCAGATGCATGCTATTCAAGTCGTTAATAGGTCAGTTTGTTCCTTTTATTTGCTTGTTCGTTTTAGAAATCCTTATATGTAGTCTGGTTTTTGCTGTCTACATATTCTGTTTCCATAGTATTTTGATATTTAATCTTACAGATGCATAGAGATTAAAAGCGAACCAAAAAGAAATGGTTCGTTTTTCTTTCTTTATCTACTTCCATCAAAAGAGCCATTTTTTACATTGATTTTAGTCAGTTCAGATTAAAACTCAATTGTATAACATGTATGTAAATTAGACAAACAGTTCTGTGTGTAAATATTATTTAAAACAAGTTGTATATATATATGTACATATATATATCAGTGATTAGTAATTAGTGAGTTATTGTGCTGCTCTTATTTTTTTATTTATTTCTTTTAGGACTTTATATTGGCCAACTGAGCCATTAAACCCATTAGAGTGAGTCAATCCAAATGGTTTGGGTTAATTAGACAATCCCGGACCAGACTCACTCTTCCAATTGACGAGTGGTCAATTTCTCCCATCAACACACTTGTAACAATCAGCCTTGAGGCAGTTCCAACATGTTCCCCACCCATGGAGTCATGGTCAGTTGATTTCAACATGGTTGTTCCATTTGCCCTCCTGCAATAATTATAAAATATTTTGTTTCATACAAGTGTCATAGTCAAGTAGTTAGTTGGGTCAAATCAGATCTTTGCCCAACAGTGATAATCATTAATTACAATTAACCAAATTCGGAATTCAGAATTTCCATAAATGACAAAAATTTTTCCAATTTCGAATTTACCAAAAACGGAATAAATTTCCTAAGAAATTTCAAATTCAAAAATAATTTATTTTTGGGGATGTTACATTTAGTACCATACATTTTCTAGAGGAATTTCGACAACATAATGGTACATTTCATAAACTCATACCATACCTCCAACCCAAACACTCAATATATAGGTATCATAAAACTACAAACCATGTATGGTTTCTAAAACCACATGCAAGAAATCACTAGCTATTTTAGGCATCCATATCCACTTTAATATTATATGAATCTCCATGCACGGTCACCTATCGATGTAACTACAAAAAAATGTATGTGTGTGCCTTTCTTGCAATATGCATGCGATGTGTATGACACACTAGTGCCAACATGGCTAAATGAAAATGGAATTTTATACTAATGTTGGATTCGATGTATGGAGAGAAAGGCCACCACTCTTTGTTGTAATAGTTTCCCTACTTGTTAAACTTAGAAGGTCTCTGCCTAATCTACATATAACCAATTGTTACTCTTCTTGGGATTCTTCAATGCTCAAATCACAAAGCAAAGTAAATGAACAAATTAACAAGAAGAAGGCTAGGGAATCCTCCTTTGTCCTTTTCCATGAATTGGAATGTGTGAATTGTGAGATTAAGAAGTTGTACATTACTAGGAAATATGTTAGTAGATAAGGTTAGGCTTGACTTGAATAAGGAGAAGATGAATGAGGTAAGGAAATTGAACGAGAAGCTACAAAAATATGTTGAGGCCTCATTCTAGAAAACCAGATGAAGGAGCTTCATCAAATGCTTGTTTCGATCTAGGTGGTTCTCCTGGGTGTTTTCTCCCATGCTAGGAATTAGACATTATATATATTTTTTGTTTTGAATTAACAAAAATACAAGGTGTTAGCTTGGAATTGTGAAAGAGGCAATGAAGATAGAAAATTGTGATTCTTGTAGATTGACCATGGATAAAAAGATAGTTTTACTTAGGAATAATGATACATGGGACTTGATACCATTTCCTGATGGACAAATACCCATTAGATGCAAATGTGTGTTCAAGAAAAACATCAGCTCATATGGCAATGTTGAAAAGTACAAGGTGAGATTAGCTGCAAAAGGATATTTTGATCCAGATTATAATGATAATGAAATGAGATACAAATGAAAATATAGCAGAGAACATATAAATATAGTGGAATCCAGACTCTATTAATTAATGGAATACAAAATACTATAAAATGCAAAGCACACAAACTAGCTAGAATGGTGGTAGCTTATCCCTAACGAAAGGGATGTGTCGGCTACGCTCATTCATAAGAATCCGATTACAAAAAGACTAAAAAATCCTTTTAACATAAAGCATCAATGATAAAATCCTAAACATCCAAAAATCTAACCCTAGAAGATGAAATTCCAAAAGGTCTGTGGGCCCCGATGTGGTTAATTGATACATCAACTTCCTAGGGGTGTTACTTTTGCATACAATCTTCGTTTGGGGCACTTGATAAGTCATTGAAAAGGTCTAGATGAGAAGTAGGTCTAGCTAAGAAGTACACATTTTGAATGGCCCAATACCTGCATTGAACTATCTGTTGGGTACTTCCACGTCAAAAAATGTAAATTATGGACTTACAATGGCCCCAGAAGTTTGGGACATGAAAAACTGTAGAAATTTGCCAATATGTGGAACCATTTTGAATCACTAGAACAGGTGGGTGGCCACCAGTATCCACCTTGATCAGTCCTCTCCCCTTAAGAAGAAATGGTTCCCATTGCTATAAGTTCCTCCATTAGATGGGAAAAATTATGTTGAATCTAACTCCTGGTGAGCCACTTACCCTGGTGAAGAAGCTGCCCTTCTTTGATGACCTGATAGAGTTGGATGTTCTGTTGGCGGGTGTCCTTCATCTTGGTGTCCATGATCTGATCCACTGCCACCTTCTCAATGTATTCAAGATTGATTTCTTTAGGGGAAAAGTGCTCAACCACATCAGAAGTGTCTAGGAGAGGTGGAGAATATGGTTGAAGTAGTTCCACATTAAATATGGGGTGTAAGCCAAGGAAAGGGGGAATACTTAATTCAAAAGAATTATAACCCACAACATTGGTGATGCTATAAGGACCATATTTATGTGGGTGGAGATTATGATGGGGTCCTATGAGGTGCTCTTTTTCAAATGAAACCATACCTTATTTCCCACCTGAAAGTTGTGTGGTACCCGA
>JASDQU010284716.1:0-14312 GCA_032191745.1 Picea mariana | reverse complement strand
TCTTCAAAGACGAGGTATTGTGTTATGTTGACCCTCTCGAAATTTGTGATGTTCTTTTGGGCCAACCTTATTTATGGAAACGTCATGTTGTATATGAGTCTAGGTCTCGTAGTGTTATTATTACTTTGAAAAGGAAATTGTATAGGATACCCGAGGCAGTCCCACCTAGTTCTATTTCTTTGATCTCTGCTAAGCAATGCAAGAAGGTCATCTCTCAGACAGGGAAGTTTGTCTTCTTCATGATTCGCTCTCAGAATAAGCGAAAGATCACAGGCACATCCAGGGTCTCTGCGGCCGAACTCTCCACACAGCAGAAGCAAGTAGATAAGGTCGTGGAAGAATACTCAGATATCTTCTCCTCACCTACAGAGGTATCTCTGCACTACCAGGTCAAGCACCCCATCGATCTGACCCCCCGCGCACCGCTACCCAATGGGATAGTCTATCATTGCTCTTTGTTAGAGAATGAGGAGATCAAGTGACAGATCCAAGAACTTCTCCACAAGGGGCACATCCRCCCCAGCTCGTCACCTTGCAGGAGCCCAATCATGTTGGTACAGAAGAAAGATGGAAATTGGCGACTCTGTATTGATTACCGAGCTCTGAATAAAATCACAGTCAGAAACCGGATACCCGATTCCCCGAATCGATGACCTCCTTGATCAACTCAYAGGGGTCAAATACTTCAGTAAGATTGATCTTAAGTCTGGCTACCCCCAGGTCCCGATAGAACAAACAGATGTATGGAAGACCACCTTCAAGTCAAAGGAAAACCTTTCTGAATGGTTTGTCATACCCTTTGGTCTGACAAATGCTCCAGCCATTTTCATGAGGATGATGGACGATATACTGCGACCATTCACCAATACTTTTGTAGTGGTGTATCTGAATGACATTCTAATTTACAGCAAGACTTGGGCCGAACACTTGCATCATATTCAACAGGTTCTGCACACCCTGCAACAGCACAAGCTATACGCCAACTTGGAAAAATGCTCCTTCAGCATGGACAGGGTCCATTACCTAGGCTACATCATTGATCAGCATGGCGTACACGTGGATCCATCCAAGATCCAAGTCATTTGTCACTGGCCAGCCCCAACAACACTCACTCTTGGGTCTTGCCAATTTCTACTACAGGTTCGTGTTGGGTTTCTCCCATATTGCATGGGCCCTCAGTCAAATAAACATGGGTGGTGGTAAGGAAAAATTTGTGTGGGGCCGGTCCCAACAACAATAGTTCGATGATTTGAAGCAGCGTTTGTGCTCAACCCCATTACTTTCACTACCAGACCTGCAGCATCCTTTTGAGATCGAGACAGATGCTTCGAACTATGTTGTGGGCGTTGTTCTCAGTCAACATGACCACCCCGTGGCCTATCATAGTGAGACACTATCAGATATTGTCCATAAGTACCCTACATATGACAAAGAAATGTACTCCATTATGCAAGCATGCCGCCAGTGGAGACATTATATTCTTGGGAAGGAGATAATCATCCACACTTATCATAAGCCACTATAGTTCATGCAGACACAGGGAAAATTGCNCACACAGCAGAAGCAAGTAGATAAGGTCGTGGAAGAATACTCGAATATCTTCTCCTCACCTACAGAGGTATCTCTGCACTACCAGGTCAAGCACCCCATCGATCTGACCCCCCGCGCACCGCTACCCAATGGGATAGTCTATCATTGCTCTTTGTTAGAGAATGAGGAGATCAAGTGACAGATCCAAGAACTTCTCCACAAGGGGCACATCCGCCCCAGCTCGTCACCTTGCAGGAGCCCAATCATGTTGGTACAGAAGAAAGATGGAAATTGGCGACTCTGTATTGATTACCGAGCTCTGAATAAAATCACAGTCAGAAACCGGATACCCGATTCCCCGAATCGATGACCTCCTTGATCAACTCATAGGGGTCAAATACTTCAGTAAGATTGATCTTAAGTCTGGCTACCCCCAGGTCCCGATAGAACAAACAGATGTATGGAAGACCACCTTCAAGTCAAAGGAAAACCTTTCTGAATGGTTTGTCATGCCCTTTGGTCTGACAAATGCTCCAGCCACTTTCATGAGGATGATGGACGATATCCTGCAACCATTCACCAATACTTTTGTAGTGGTGTATCTGAATGACATTCTAATTTACAGCAAGACTTGGGTCGAACACTTGCATCATATTCAACAGGTTCTGCACACCCTGCAACAGCACAAGCTATACGCCAACTTGGAAAAATGCTCCTTCGGCATGGACAGGGTCCATTACCTAGGCTACATCATTGATCAGCATGGCATACACGTGGATCCAGCCAAGATCCAATTCATTTGTCACTGGCCAGCCCCAACAACACTCACTCTTGGGTCTTGCCAATTTCTACACAGGTTCGTGTTGGGTTTCTCCCATATTGCATGGGCCCTCAGTCAAATAAACATGGGTGGTGGTAAGGAAAAATTTGTGTGGGGCCGGTCCCAACAACAATAGTTCGATGATTTGAAGCAGCGTTTGTGCTCAACCCCAGTACTTTCACTACCAGACCTACATCATCCTTTTGAGATCAAGACAGATGCTTCGAACTATGTTGTGGGCATTGTTCTCAGTCAACACGACCACCCTATGGCCTATCATAGTGAGACACTATCAGATATTTTCCATAAGTACCCTACATATGACAAAGAAATGTACTCCATTATGCAAGCATGCCGCCAGTGGAGACATTATATTCTTGGGAAGGAGACAATCATCCACACTTATCATAAGCCACTATAGTTCATGCAGACACAGGGAAAATTGCAGAATGACCGCCATCAAAAGTGGTCCACATACTTGCAGCAATTCCACCTCAACATCAAGTATAAAACAGGAAGCACCAATCACGTCGTTGATTGTCTCAGCATACTGCCAGTCGCGGCACTCCCCACAGTGCTAGACTCTTGCAGCGATGAGACATCTGGATGGCCCCAACTCTATGAGATAGACCCTGACTTCGCCACCACCTACCAAATGTTGGGTGCAAACGCAGTTGTCGATAATTTCCATCTTCAAGAAGGGTTGTTGTGTCATCTGGGCCATATCTGTGTTCCATCAAGTGAGGGAGAGAATTTGATCTAGGAATCCCACTACAGTCGAGTGGCAGGACACTTTGGCATTGAAAAGACAGTGGTGATGCTACAGAAACATTTCTACTGGTTGAAACTTCGACAGGAGGTCAGCAAGTATATCAGATCCTGCACTGCCTGCGCTATTGCCAAACTGGCCACTAAGAAATAGGGCATGTACACCCCTCTTCCTACTCTTGACAGGCCATGGGAATCCATATCAATGGACTACATGTCGGGCCTTATATCCACCAAGCGGGGAAATGACTGTGTTTTTGTGGTTGTTGATTGCTTTTCTAAGATGGCGATTATGGTTGCCTGCAAGAAGAGCATCACAGCAGAGGCCACTGCCAAGATCTTCTTTGAACGAGTCTGGGTACATTTTAGAATCCCACAACCCATTGTCTCAGATCGGGCTAGTCGATTTCTTAGCACATTCTGGTCGAGCCTCTGGTCACTGCTGGACACCAAGCTCACCAAATCCACAGCCTTCCACCCCCGGACGAATGGCCAAACCGAGATTGTAAATCGAATGATTGTGCATATCCTTCACATGTATAATTCAAAGAACCCTCGCACATGGGATGAGAGCCTTCCCTATGTCTAGCATAGCTACAACCGAGCCCTACATAGCTCAACCAGCCACAGCCCCTTTCAAGTGGGGTTGGGATTCCAACCACAAGGACCCATAGATGTTGTACTTCCCCTTGCAGTCACCTCGACCGACTCATCCCTACTCCAACTAAAGCTGACAAAGCCACCCGGTTCATTGAGTGGATCCAGCACATCCGCCAACAAGTTCAGGATACCCTACAGAAATCCAATGACAAGTACAAACAGTGCCATGATCAACATCGGGTGCCGCATAAGTTTCAGGTAGGCGACAAAGTTTGGTTGCACTTGCAAAAAGAATGCCTTACAAGACCCCATCAGAGGATTCGCCCACTCCGTTATGGGTCGTACACTATCACCAAGGCCATGGGGGGTAATTCTTTTGAGATCAACATTCCTCATCTCCTTGGTCTGCACCGAGTGTTCAACGTGGATCTCCTTCGCCCTTATTTCCCACCATTATTGGACACCTCAAAAGTAGCAGAACAACTGACACCAACAGAGCTCAACCTCGACTGCCTACAACAGGCATCCAATGATCAGATTGTGGACAGACAGATCAAGGGCACTCAACAACAAAGTATCATCTTTATCAAGTTGTCAAAGCAGGGCAACTCCTGCACCAAGGCAAGTGGCTCACCCGGGGCCAAATTCAGCAGAAATTTCCTCATCTGATGGGGGAACTCAATGCAATGGAGACCATTGCTTCCTAAGGAGGGAGGATTGATCTAGATGGATATCAATGGCCACCCACCTTTTCCAACTAGCTCAAAATAGTTTTTTGACAATTTTGGCAATTTACTATTTTTAGCAATTTTAACTTCTGAGGCCATTTTGAGGGTCTAAATGAAGGTTTTTTGGGATCGAGCTCTTTAATGATAGTTGAAGGTATAATTGATCCCCCAAAATGAATCTCCTCGACGATACCTTTCCAACGGGCTATCACACGCCTAAAACAGAGATCATATGCAAAAGTTACGACCCCGGGAAGTTGATGTACTAACTTACCCAAACGGGGCCCACATGACTTTTGGCGCTTCATCTCCTAGGGTTAGATTTTTGGATGTCTAAGGTTTTTGGCATTCCTGCTTATTGTAAAAAGGCCTTTAGAGCCTCATTGTAACTTCCTTCTTTCGAATGCGCGCTTTCGTCACATCTCTTCTCATAGATAAGTCGCCACCATTCGAGCAAGCTTGTTTTCACTACATTTTACAGTTTCAGTTTATTTCATTATTGAATAGAAAACCATTTTTACTGTATCTCTGTTATTTTGTGTTAATAATCTGTATTCATTTCGTTCTGCTCATAAAATCTGAATTAGAGAGAGAGAGTGATAAACACAACTATCAAACAAATCGAATTTGACAAACAATTCAGCCGAATTGACCAAATTGGAAAATTTTCAAATTTAATTCATCGATTCAGTCGAATTTGGTAACTATGGTTGTCACATAATCCAATTACCCGCTATTTTTTTGTTATTATAGCATCAGTTTGTAATATAAATACACCATAGTTAACCCTAGTATCTACCACAACAATAAACAAATGAACTTGTGCTTAAAGGACTCCTGGAAAGACTCCAATCCTCCATAATGCCCTCGATGTCCTTCTATCAGCTCCCCTTTGTCCTTGGTCTGCACTATGCTGACAGATCTAGGGTTCAACCCTTCTCCAGGAAGAAATTGCAAGGTTCGACCCTCCTCACAAGGGTTGCTAGGGCTGGAATGACACCTCATAACCTCCTTTCAATTCTGGAACAACCCCACCAAACCCTCAAGCGGCATCTACAAGGACTATAGTAACCCTCAACCTGTATGGTAGTGACAATGAATCTTCCTCATCTCAGCAATAGAGTGTGGATTTATAGCTAGTAAATTATGCTCCTTCAGTGCACCTTTCTGCAACCTCTAAACCTCTGAACAAATGCATATAGGGATTTTACTTTCGTCCCAGCCGACCTCCTCTAAAGTGAAAACAATATGAATATGACTCATTCTAGCTTCAGAGCCATTCCATTTGATAGAGTTGACTCGACAGCGTAAGACCAAAGCATCCAAACCTGAGGGAGTAGCAGATGATTGGTTTGGTTCAATCCAGAGAAATTAGGAAGAAGGTCGGGAGTACCTCGTCTACGAATTGGAAAAGATATACTTCTCTAAAAACTAGAAGGTTTCCAAGCAAAGTGGTAACACAAAACCACACCAAAGAATGTTGGTAATGTGAAGCGTGTGAATGCATTAATATTTATTCAATACATTATTTCCTTCATTTATTATAATTATTGGATAATGGGATAACACATTAATTCGATGCTCGATAACCAAGACAATTTTGAATTTTGGGTAGCCAGGGCAGAGATTACGTGTAGAGTATACACAATATATTATTAAAAAATTGTGACTATCTCCAAATTATATAATAAAAAATTGTTTAAGACATGCACCTCTTTTAAATTTTAGAATATTTTGATTGGCTAATACATGATGACATGGAAGTTGTATTAAGGTTGGTATGACCATTTTTCAACCAAATTTCCCCTAATAATTGGATGTGTTTGACCATAGTATCCAAATAATCTCTCCATATAATTATAACCTCTATAGAGTTCTTCAATTCAATTGAGGCTCTTTTCAATGCCCAAGCACTTCAAACATTCCAGCTGTATCAAAATTAGTTTATAGATAATGTCACTTCCTCTGCATATTTTCCATAAATAATTTTAATCAATAAAGCCAGTAATTTCATTTTGTTTAAAACAAGCTCTAATCAACAAAACCAATAATTGCATTTCCTTTAAAAAAGGTCCAAGTTTTTTTTAGACCGTGCCTTACACTTATAATTATTTTAAACACCAAAATCTCGAACTCAAACAGAATCTACACTATCTCAGTTTACCAATCACTTTGTCACTACTTCATATGATTTCGGTTGTAAGGACGCAGGGACATTGCCACTATGTAACTCTTGTTAAGAGGAAGTAGTAAACGCCTCTTGATATCAACTAAAATAATATATTTATGTTTTCATGGATGCAAATGGAAATTTTCGCCCCATTAGAGGTAGGGCATCATGGATTTAAATAATAATAAAAAAACATAATGGGAAGTAATCTCAACCGTCAATCACTTTGGAGATTAGGGTTAATTCATAGCTCAATCTTATAAAAGCAAGTCTAGTGCAAAGGAGGAAGACACTTGACAAATTGATCGAGAAAGATTGATTTGACACAAAGATTTTGATCACGAAGAACCATGATTCAAAGAGATCTTCTATAGGTGGAAAAGGACTTCCATATAGAGATCTAGGCCAAAGGAAGAGAGAGAACAACCGTACAGGAGAAGGATCAGTCGTCCCAGGAAGTGCAGGGTTTCTAGAACAGGTCGCCCAGCCAGCGCGAGTTTCGACATTACAGTCGCACAGATAGCACAGGACATCACGAGTATCAGCGTAACACTCGTGTTGTTGTCGTACAGTAGGTTTGGTAGAAAATCATCCAATCAGGTTTTGATGTACTTTGTCTCTTTTCTATTTGGGCCATTTTCCCAGTAAAGGAGCACTTGTAATATTTGAAGTTATTTGAATGATAAGCTTAGTTGATGGGCAGAATATCTGTGTCTTGTGCATGAGATTTTTGGTTTCCAATATTGGTTCTACTATCTTTATTTGAATTGAATATTCTAGCAGTCTATTTTTGTTTTGTGAGATGCTAACTTAATTTGCAGTAAGGAAATCACTAGAAAACAAGATACCTAGGCGTTGGAGTAAGGGGAATTCAACATGGTATCGGAGCAGTCACTCTGAGAGGACTTCGGATCTCAGATCCATAACAATTGATAGAAGATCTATCAGATCTGTAGGAGATCTTAGCAGATCCATAACCAACAGGAAGAAATCGAAGGACAGATTTCATGGAAACAGTCGTACTACAGTCGAGTCGATCGTCTAGGACAACGTCGGTATTTTTTATACATGCGCTAAGATAACGTGGGTATTCAAGTAAACGTCACATGGTAACAACGCAGGTACTAGTACACAAGTCGCACAGAACAACGCAAGTATCAGCATACAAGTCATGTGGTTAGCGCATATAGCGTGAGAAGAGGTCGTACAGGTCAGTACAGGGGCAGTGTTAGCAACAAGTTATTTCTAGGGCAGTTTATCAAGTCTAAAAGATGGCATCAACACCTTTGAGAGTTGAAGATAGATTGCATGGAGCATCCAACTTCCTATCTTGGAAAGAAAGAGTGACTTTGGTGTTAAAGGAGTATGACCTTTGGGATTTAAGTGTATAAAGTAGTTGTTCCACCAACAAATCTAGCAGATTTAGCAATTTACCAGAAGAAGGAGACCAAAGCCGAGTGGGTACTCTTGGATTCAGTGAAGGATCATCTAATTCCTCGCTTATCCTAGAAGAAGACGACCAAATAGATGTTTGATGCCTTGGTATGTTTATTATACAGCACTAACATGAATAGGAAGATGGTCTTAAGGAATAAACTCAAATCGGTTCAGATGTCTAGATCTGGCAACGTTACTAGCTATTTCATGAGGATCACACAAGTGCGCGATAAATTTGAAGTCATAGGGGAGAAAACGGAGGACGTGGAGCTCATGAATGTGGCATTGAATAGTCTTTCTGAGTCATGGGAACCATTTGTCAAGGGAGTTTGTGCTCGAGAACATCTTCCATATTGGCAGAGACTTTGGGATGATTGCATCCAAGAAGAGATTTGGGAGGATTCTAAGAGCAGCAAGCACGGAAGTAGTGATGAGAACTTGGCTCTTGTCAATAATACAAAAAAGGGAAAAGGAAAGAGTTATAGAAAGAAGGGTAACAATGATGGAGGATCATCACAACTAGGGAGGAAGAAGGACTTGAGTAACATCAAGTGCTTCTCATGTCATAAGAATGGGCATTTTGCATCTCGGTGTCCAGAGAAGAAGAAAGGTAAAGGAAAGACGCAGACAACAGCATCAACAGAGACGCGGCTTGATGAGTTTGCAATGAAGTTTGAGAAGGATTACTCACTTGTTTCTTGACTTTCTACAAGCACACCTACCAGGAATGTGTGGTACTTGGACAGTGGTGCATCTCGTCATATGACAGAAGCATAGGATCTATTTAGCAATCTGATAGAGAGGGACTCGGATGTTCATGTGGGGCTTGGTGATGATGCCAAGTATGCAGTGAAGGGAGAGGGAACAATTACATTCCATCTTGAGTCAGGAGGTTCATTAGATGCCCATGATGTTCTTTATGTACCAAGACTGAAGAAGAATTTTCTCTCAGTCTCAGCTATGGAGGACAAGGGTATTTTCGTTACTTTTTAGAAAGAGAAGGTACCCATACGTCCAAAGAAATCTAGCTCGAACACAACAGTGGTCGTTGGTGTTAGAGAGGGAACCTTGTACAGGTTGCAAGGAAAGCAATTTCAGGTTTTGGTACATGATAGTGACATCCTATGTGAGTTGTGGCACAAGAGGTTAGGACACCTACACTACAGGGCATTGTCGATTCTGAGGGGGATTGTTACAGGTCTTCCAGAGTTCAGTATTGAGCAGCAGGGAATCTGTAGAGGGTGTGCACTTGGAAAGAATGCCAAGGTTGTTTTTTCGAGTAGCGAGAGTAGGTCCAAGGGGATCTTGGATCTTATCCATTCAGATGTGAGTGGGTTGATGTCAGTAGCATCAGTACAGGGATCGTCATACTATGTGACATTTATTGATGATTTTTCTAGGAAACCCTGGATCTTCTTTATGAAGACCAAGGATGAGGTCTTCAGTCGGTTTCAGAAGTTTAGAGCTCAGGGGGAGAACCAGATAGGAAAGAAGGTCAAGGTCTTGAGGTTGGATAATGGGAGAGAGTACATCTCCAATGACTTCAAGGATTTCTACAAGGAGGCGGGGATCAAGAGAGAGTTGACAGTTTCATACAACCCTCAACAAAATGGGGTTACATAGAGAAAGAATCGGTCCATCATCGGATATTCCAAGGCTATGATACATGACCAAGCATTGTCTATGGTTCTTTGGGAAGAGGCATGTAACATGGCAATTTATGTGCAGAATAGGAGTACTTATAGGTTATTGGGGGACAAGAGTCCAGAGGTTGTCTCAGGAGTGAAGCCAGAGACTAATCATTTGAGGGTCTTTGATTGTCTAGTCTACATCCATGTGCCTATGGAGAAGAGGAAAAAGTTGGATCCTTCAGGACAGAAGGGTATATTTGTGGGGTACAAGGAGACCTCAAAGGCTTACAGGATCTTCATTCCAACATAGAGGATGACAATTGTGAGCAGAGATGTTAAGTTCGAGGAAAACTTGGCATCTAAGAGATCTCAGGAGTCATCAACAATGACAGAGGACAAGTAGCAGTAGTCAGCAATTCAAACTTCAGGTGGGGAGGATTTATCCCCTTCCAGTCCAGTCAGGAGACCTAATTGGCTATTATAGACATTGAGGGATATTGGTGAGGCTCCTAAGAGTGTGGTCAGAAAGCATAGGCCTCCAAGAAAGTTTCTGAACTATATGGTACTCATGATTAGCATCATTGATGTTGAGACTTCTAGTTTTGAGGAAACAGCAGACCAACAGGTATGGTGGGATGCCATGGTAGAGGAGTACACCTCTATTATGAGGAATGATGTTTGGGACAAAGTGCCAAGACCATAGGGAAATTCAATTGTGAGTTCCAGGTGTCTCTACAAGATCAAACATGTTGCAGATGGTAGCATCGAGAAGTTCAAGGCAAGGTTTGTGGCGAGAGGGTTCCCTGAGAAAGAGGGAGTGGATTACAAGAAGACATTTGTTCCACTGTCCAAGTATGCTTCTATTCGAGTTGTTATTTCTATTACTTAAGTTATGAGGTGGAGGATACATCAAATGGATGTGAAAACATCTTTCCTCAACGAGATCATTGAGGAGGAAGTATACATAGAGAAACCTCAGGTCTTTCAAGTACATGGGAGGGAGTCTCGTGTGTAGGCTTAAGGAAGACTTGTACTGACTCAAACAAGCACACAGGGCATGGTATTCCAGGATTGATGGATACTTGCAAAGTATGGGTTTTACCAAGAGTGAGGTGGATCCTAACTTGTACTTCATACTTGTTGAGGCAGATCCACTCATCTTGGTTTTGTACATTGATGATTTGTTTCTCATAGGTGCAGAGGAGCTTATTGCAGGATGCAAAGCAGATTTAGCTAGTGAGTTCAAGATGAAGGACATTGGATTGATGCATTATTTCTTGGGGTTAGAGGTGTGGAAGGTATTGAGAGAGATCTTCCTTGGTCAAGGG
Organism: Picea mariana; assembly: GCA_032191745.1. Lineage (NCBI taxonomy): Eukaryota > Viridiplantae > Streptophyta > Pinopsida > Pinales > Pinaceae > Picea > Picea mariana. The sequence continues at coordinate 3,300 of JASDQU010284716.1, read as the reverse complement.
AAGTATGGAGTGCATATCTTGAAGAGATTTGAGATGGAGGACTGTAGACCGATGGCTACACCTATGATTACCAATCTAAAGAATATCATTACTTAAAATTCCAAGTTGGTGGATCCTAGGATACATAGGCAGTTGATAGGGTCCTTGATCTATTTGGTTGATACCAGGCCAAATATATGTTTCGATGTGAACACCTTAAGTCAATTCATGGTTGAGCCAAGGCAGGTGCATTGGATCGTAGCGAAGCATGTGCTCAGGTACTTGAGAGGTATAGTGGAGTATGGATTGAGGCATCTTGGTGGAGATGGAGTGGAGTTGCAAGGATACTCAGACTTAGATTGGGCAAGGAGTGCAATAGATAGAAAGAGTGCCTCAGGGTGTTGTTTCAGCTTGGGATCAGCAGTAAGCAGACTTTTGTAGCACTTAGTAAACAAAGGCATAGTATATGGCAACGAGTATGGCTAGCTATGAAGCAATTTGGCTTCTCAAATTGCTTACAGGTTTATTTGATCCTGATTTGGAGCCTACGGTGATATACTGCAATAATCAGAGTTGTATCAAACTCTTGGAGAATCCAATATTCCATGATAGGTCCAAGCATATTGAGATCATATACCACCTCATCCAATATAGGATCCAGAAGGGAGCAATGAAGCTTTGGTATATTTCCACAGATGAGCAGGTTGCAGATATTCTAACCAAACCCTTGGTGAAAGGGAAGTTTGTGTTCTTCAGAGACAAGCTTGGAGTGGTGCAAAATACCTTCCTCATTAAGATGGAGTGTTGATGCATGGTAGCATCAGACGGGTATTTCCGCCCAGGTCTATGTGTTTAGACATGTGGAAATCGTCCAAAGCCTTATATCCTTGACTTTACTTTAATTAAATGAATTATTAAAGAAAAATGTTTTTAATTAGTAAGTTGAGTTTTATTTAAGGAAATGTTTTAATTAGCATTAGTGAATTAAATAATAGTCGTTGATCTCAAGTGAGGTGAGAAGTAATAATTAAATAATAGTCGTCGATCTCAAGTGAGGTGAGAAGTAATCTCAACCGTCGATCACTTTGGAGATTAGGGTTAAGTCATAATTCAATTTTATAAAAACAAGGCTAAGGTGAAGGAGGAAGACACTTGACAAATTGATCGAAAGAGATTGAGTTGACATAGGGAGTTGGATCGCAAAGGACTATGATTCAAAGAGATGTTGGATAGGTTGAGAAGGACTTCCATCTAGAGATCTAGGCTAGAGGAAGAGAGAGAATAATTGTACAGCAGAAGGATTAATCGTCGCGAACATGCAGGTTTTTTGGAATAGGTCGCGCAATCAATGCAAGTTTCAGCATTATAGTCGCCCAAATAGCACAGTACAACGCAGGTATCAGCGTAATTGTCGCGTTGTTGTCATACAAGATCGTACATAAGGTTTGGCAACAGATCATCTAGTTGGGTTTTGATGTACTTTGTCTCTTTTCTATTTGGGTCATTTCCCCACTAAGGGAGCCCTTCTAAGCCTTGAAGTTATTTGAATGATAAGCTTAGTTTATGGGCATCATATTTATGTCTTTTGCATGAGATTTTTGGTTTCCAGTATTGCTTCCGCTATCTTTATTTGAGTTAAATATGCTAGTAGTGTATTTTTGTTTTGTGAGCTGCTAACTTAATTTGTAGTAAGGAAATCAATAGATAACAAGATACCTAGGTGTTGGAGTAAGGGGAATTCAACATCAATATCTTTATGAAAAATATTTGAAGCTCACTTTAACAAGCAAGGAAAATTATTGCTTAAAAAACTTCAATTCTCCTAGGATAATAGGGCTCGGGGTTGTTCCTCATGAAAAGTAGCTATATTGATGTTTCCATAGAGCCAAAAGTGGAAAATTGAACCATGTGCCTAAGGGTTTGCAATTTCCCCTAATCATCCAATTATTTCCTATGAGTGGCAACTTCCACGAACATAGAGCATAAAAGATAAAATTGCATTCAACATAAAACCGTGCCCAAAAGGTCTTAGTAAATTAGATCTCCAAAACACATGCCCAATCATTTCATCCCTACCACAAAACGTGCATGCCATGATTGTAACACCAACTTTATAAACATTGGTGGTGACAACCAACCCTAGATGGGCGAAAAAAACAACCCAATACTTTTTTATTGAAAGATGAATAAGATTTCCAAATASACTAGCACCTCCTTAAACAACATGGTTTTGTATAAGATCTAAAAAGGCTCAATACATTTGTTTCCTTCTTGGTACTTTATGAAGTTGAAAAATAGAGTTATGACTTTATCAAAGGTCATTTCATGTCAGATCCTAAATTCTGCAATTTTGGGTCAAAGTTGAGAAAGTCCTTGTTTCAAGCCTTAAATGAAAATTTTTGGGCAAAAAACTTGACAAAAACCACATAGCCCATTTTTTTGTTGTTGGGTTTCTCAAGAGCTTTCCAATGAGCTAAAGAAGTCCAAAAACAAAGTTCTCATGTGAAAGTTATGTTGCCAACAAGATGACCATTGCTTTGACCACCACAATACCATGTGGAAGCCATATTAGTGTGTGTTACTCAACACATGTGAATCTAGCGATGTATGGCTTTCCAAGAAGATTCTAGTGGAACCAAATCCCTAACCATAATGGATAAGGGGTTTCACCCTAACTATAAGGAGAGAAGGTTTTGTTTCATTGTAATAGTTTTTGTTCCAGAACCGCACAATGCAAAAGAGAGACGTAACAAAGCAAACCAAAGGAAGAATGTGACCTTGTAGAAGTTTGTATCAAACCCGGTGTCTATTTTCTCCATAGTGAGTTAGATTTCTTTGTATTTGCATTATAATTTCTAAGAATATTAAGAGCAAGGCATGATCTTTTATCTCACTAGAGATTTTTTTCAATGCTTGTAGTGTGAACCAATGCCCCAATGTCACAAGGGAATCCTTCATTATTAGGGCTATGATATCCCAAGGGTTTCTCCTAGGTAAATCATGCATCCATGGCATTCTATGGTGTTTTCTACCATTATAATTTTGTTCTTATTTCCCAATTACTTTAAAGAATACAACATATGTGTCTTTAACTATGTTCAAGCATATACATAGTCAATCATTGTGCAACATAGTATAGCTTAGCGTATTTGCAATGACAAATATTAAAGTTCTATTATGATGAACTAACCATTGGAATATCCAAGGTAGTTAACAGATCATGATCCCTTACTGCCCACCTTTTTGTAAGAACGAGACAACATAGGAGGTATGATAAACATGGTTATAAAGGTCCTTTTCCACATCATTGTAGGAGGGTTT
>JASDQU010284714.1:0-13615 GCA_032191745.1 Picea mariana | reverse complement strand
AACACTATTGCAATTCCTTATCTTGATCCATCACATTGGACTATGAATGTATTACCAAAATCAATTTTTGATAACACTGGTGTAGAGGTCATAACATCATTTAAGTGTGATAATGCTAAGGTATCCTCTTCATTCCATACAATTGAAGTTTTCTTCAAGAGAGATGTGATTGGGCTTGCAATGTGTGCATTTAATTCTTAAAAAAAAAAGTCTATATTATCCTTTAAGACCCATAAATCCTCTAAAACAATTGATGTTCTTAGGAATGGACCATTCTATGATATCTTGAATCGTTTTAGGGTCAACCTTAACCCCTTCCTTTGAAACAATATGACCTAAATACTCTAGTTCTTGTTTCTCAAAAGCAAGTTTGGACATTATGCATATAAATTATTATTCTCAAGTATTTTTAGGACTTTGTCCACATTTTAATGTGGTCTACCCATGATTTACGACAAATAAGTATATCATCAAATGAAACCAACACAAATTTTCTAAGATGAGGTCGGAAAATTTTGTTCATAAGGATTTGAAAATTAGAAGGAGCATCTGTCAACCCAAAAGGCATGACCAAGCCCTCATGGTGCCCTTCATGCATCCTAAAAAAAAATGGGAATGTATTCTCCTTTCAATATGATTTGATGGTATCCTAATTTAGAATCTAACTTTTTGTTTCTTGATTGCTTGTAAATAGATGAAATTTACTTTTCATAAGTATATTTTACCAAATCCTTTTCCTTGATTCATGTACTTTCAAAAGGTAGTGGTCTCCCTTCTTACATGAACATTGTTGCAATTCCTTATCTTGATGCATCACATTGGACTATGAATGTATTACCAAAATCAAGTTTTGCTAACACTGGTGTAGAGGTCATAACATCATTTAAGTGTGATAATGCTAAGGTAGCCTCTTCATTCCATACAAATGAAGTTTTCTTCAAGAGAGATGTGACTGGGCATGTAATGTGTGCATTTAATTCTTAAAAAAAAAATTATGTTATCCTTTAAGACCCATAAATACTATAAAACCATTGATGTTCTTAGGAATGGACCATTCTATGCTATCTTGAATCATTTTTGGATCAACCTTAACCCCTTCCCTTGAAACAATATGACCTAAATACTCTAGTTCTTGTTTCTCAAAAGCATGTTTGGACATTGTTAGTCCCTAAAGTCGCACTTGACTATGAGAGGGAAAGCTAGGGCATCATCAAGTTATTGCAATGGTATTTTATAAAGGTTTTGAAAAGGATTTAGAAATGGTTTAATGTTGGCTCAAGGATACAATAAAGATATAAGGCTTAAGGTAAAAAGGCAAATAAACATCTCATTGGCTTAGTAAATGACAGACAAATTGATAAATCAGATGGTAAAAAGTAAATAAATAAATATGAGTATTCAATTTGTCCACTCACACATATATTTCTCATTCCCAAATATCATTAAGAAATAAGAACATGGTACTTGAAGGCAACTCTTAATTATGAACAATTTAAACAGCAAAATTTTCACAGTATTACTCACAACCAAGATATCATATGTTTAGCAACAGATAAAAATGCATTCAAGTAAGAAAAAGAAGAAGATAATAACATGAAAATAATTTATGACCATCAAAATGCATTTTCCATTAGTGACAATATGAAAATATTGTCTCTGCCTCATAGAGGAGTCTTTACAAAAAATAACCCTCGATTCCCCAACTAATCGCCCCCCTTTTAGTCCTTTCAATGTCTTTTTAAACACAAAAATCATTCTTGAAGATCTTATTTTTCATATTACAGTTTTAGATAGGATATTATCAAATAGCTATTTTCTAGGAGAGAAATCTTCATACGAATATTTCTAATGCCTATGATGTAGTCTTCCTTAACAACTAATTCGAATATAGATTAGATGACAGTTTGATGAAGCTTTCCAAATCCCATGAAAAGAGGAATAAAACTGTTGTTGAGATGTTTCACCTGAGATGCAAAAAATTATGTTTGAACAAAATATTGTTAACCAAAATGCTCAGCCTCATTATCTTGGTAATAGCCTCGAGCAATTCAAAAATTGTGGCAGGCTTTCTTTGGGCTTTCATTGTATGATAATTGCAGAAGCTCTAGTATCCCTCTGTTTTAGTTTTGTTGTCAACACCACATTATGCCAATACATTCTTATGTTTGACTCTCTTACCTCCTTTAGCAGGGCCTTTTGATATTTCCTCTTCCTTTTGATTTCATGTATCTTTTCCTGTTGTTTTGCATTCCATTGCTCTACAAAGGACTTTTATTTCCTAAGCTTCCTAATAATACCCTGCAGCTCTCTTACCCTGTCCTTCTCTTTTCTTGTATCCATCCTGAACTCTGTATGTTCTTCTACTAGAGCAAGTAGGTTCAAATCTATGGAGGTTTAGGGTTTTCTTAATTTAATTTCACAATTTGAGGACAACCCAATGCTAAGATCCTCTTCTTTAGTGCTTTCTGATTCTCTAGTTTCTGGAACATCCTATAGCTGGTTTATTTCTGGAAAGGAATCATTTTTCTCATCATCAATTACATATGTGCCTTTGAGTGTAGATTCAGTGTCTGGAACTGACCTTATGGTTTCCCTAGTTACATGTCTCCTTGAATATTGTGCAATTTTTTTTCTTTCTCTTGTTTTTTCCTTTGTTCTTCATATTCCTCCTTTAACCTATGTGAAGAAGATGCAAGGGTATGTCTTTCAACCTCCTTCATAGTATCTTCTGATTTATATTCAATAATAATAATGTTTTCCTTCTTGATAGAAGGATGAAACAGATCCTTTGAGTTCAACCTAAATTTGTTTGCAACCCCGGTAGTAGTTATTTTAGGTTATTTATATACAAGTTCCTTTTTTATTACTCATTTTCTTACCCTTTGCAACTTTTTTTCCAGTAGACTGTTTCTTCTCCTTGGTTGGTCTTTTGACTGGGTTTGTAGTATAGTCTTCAGGTTCATCAGGTTCGTCCTTGATGTCTGGATCAATTTGGACATCAATCTCTTTATCAAGTTTAAGTTTTTTTCCTTGACCTTTAGTGATCTTCTCATTAGGTATACCTCTAGGAAAATCTTCAACTGCCTATTGTGTCTGTAATTTCCTCTTACTAGCATGAGTAACCATGGTTTCATGGGATCTTTATTTCACAAAAGCATCAGTGGCTTGAGAGGCCTTTTTATCTTTTCCAGGTTTCTTTTCCCTGGAATTTTTGGACTTAGGTTTCTGTTGTTTAGGTTTTAGTGACTGAATTAACCTGTCCCGAGACCTTTGAACCTCACTTAAAGCAAAGATTACCAATGTTTTAATTAGCCCTTAGTGAAAAATACTTTTCTTTGTTGTTGTAGGATGTGTCTGAATTCTCTTAGACATCTTAGATAGGATTTTCAATAAGAAATAGGGCAGATTGAGAGGATAGTCACCATTCACATGGATTAATAATCTAATATGATAAAGGTGAATAGGGAAAAAACATCCCTCGTAGGTGATGTACCTGTGAATGATCAAAAGTGTGGTGTGCCATTCTTTCCTCACCCAGTTGTGTGGGATGCCTTGGCTCCAATTGGGGTTTTGTATTTCTGGAATCAAAAACTGGTTAACAAACTCCATTACCAATGTTTTGTTCTTCCACCATCTATCTCTATATACTAGTAACCTACATGCTTTTTCTATGGAATGCTCTATCATGTGCATGAGGATTTTACCCACATCTGTTTCAAAACCATCGAAATTATGTGCAAAGATAATGGAAATATGCTCATCGTGACCTTGAAATGTTGAGAAGAAATCGAACCAGCCTGCATCTTTAAACCTATATGCCATCTGAGGAAAATATTCAAGTAATTTAGTCCCCTTTGGCTCTAACCTGGTTATCTTCCTCCTCTTCTTTGGTGCCATGACACTGATAAGACTCTACTGAAGATTTATGAGAATGTTTAGGGTTCGATCACCAGCTTTTGAAAATTGTCAAAGTCTGAGAGCTATCCTTTTACCTGCAAAGCATGCATGAAATAATATGCATACTAAAAATTGATAGATCGTGATTTCATACGGTGAGAATGATAATCGGGAATGGTGATTTGATATTAGATTGGCCCGTACAACCCAGTCCTTCAAATGAGTTGTCATCACTAGAAAACATGACCTGATATAGATCATAACGAGATATGTAGATCCTCTAACAATAAATTCGGATGTTTTCACATGATTTTGGGAATATGGCGCATGCAAAACTATAATCACTCCTGGCACTGCAAGAATAGTGTTATTCTTGTAGTGCTCTTTCCACTTTGGAAAATTTGAAATTTTAAACGAGGGAAAAGGACATGTGATGTGATGGAAATAATCTATCATATTATATCCTAACTTTTAATTACTTAAAAACATTTAAAATGTGCAGAAAACTAATGGAAGCATACTTTCAAGCCAAGAAAGAGGAAAAATGAAGTTTAAGAAAGAAACATGAAAAGGGGGTAGAACAAGGATTAAGGATATCCAACAGTTAAAAACAAAGTTAAGGACTAACATTGGATCCTTCTGGGGATAAATTTTTGTGTCGAAACTTTAAGAACTATCTGTCCAATGCCTTTATATCCCTTTGATTCCACTTTATTTCCCTGTTATGTCATTGTTTATTCGAAACCAAAAAACTGTAGAGAAGCAATTCCATTGGATATATGGAGTATTTATTTGTCTTAAACATACCAAAAGTAAAACCTATTATACAAACTGAACTTTCTGGCCAATTTTTAAAAGAAGTAATGTTTTAGGAATCTCCCATTTACTGGGCCTCCCAAAATCTCACTATCATCCAAATTGTATAAAATAAAGGTATTGTTGTTCATGACCTTAGCTATATTGAAAGGACCATACCATAAATTGTCAAAATCACCATGTTTAGATTTGTCCTCTCTTCTAGCATCCCACCTTATTACAAGATCTCCCTTTTGAAAAATATCCTTCTTTGTCTTTTTATCAAAAGTTGATTTAACTTTGCTCTGATGAATAACAGCTTTCTGATCCAACTTCTCTTTATTATGTTGAACCTCTATGATTTGAAAAAATCTCCTTTGAATGTCATTGGGCTCTTCTAACTCCTCTTGCAGAAATTTTAGAACAGGTAATCCCAATTGAGTTGGGAAAAAAACCTTTGTTCCATACACCATTTGGAAAGGTGAAGTCCAATGGATTTCTTAGTACTAATCTGATCATCCCATAGGGAAAATTTTAATTTTGAATCCCATGATCTTTTATTTTCTGTGAGTAATTTTTTAATAATCCTTATGAGGATTTTATTGGATGATTCTGCTAACCCATTTCCTTGGGGATAATAAGGAGTGGAATGGACCAACTTGATGTTATATTTATTGCAAAATTCAACCATTGAATTGGATTTTAAGGCTTGATAATTGTCAATAACCAACTTCTTAGGACAACCAAATATAGAAAAAATATGTCCTTCGAGAAAATTCACGATTACCTTATCTATTGCATTTCAAGTTGGGATTGCTTCGATCCATTTGGTAAAGTAATATGTGGTTGTGAGTATCCATTTGTGTTGTCTAGAAGATGAAGGATGGATTTATCCAATGAATTATAGGCCCCATTGTTGAAAAGTTCCATGAGCAATGATGGGTTTTAAAGGTACATGCATAAGTTTTTGTTTCCTTGCAAACTTTTGACATGGTTCACATGCCCTCACCTGAGAAAATATATCAGAAAACAGTACAAGCTAGTAATATCTTGCTCTTAATATTTTGAAGAAGTGGCTTTCCAATGGTGATGTCCCCCACAAACTCCCTAGTGTAAATCACAGAAAAAAAAATTTGCTTCTTCCTCATCAACACATCTCAATAGAATTCCATTAGAATCTTTCCAAAACAAGGTTTGGTTGATAATGCAATACTTCACTGATTTCAGTTTAAGTGATCTAAACTTGGATTCATCTAAATTAGGAGGAGACTTAAGATTTACCATAAAATAAATAATGTCTTTATACCATGGTGAAGAAGAATATATGTTTCTCACCTGTGAACCAGTTTCCTCAACCTGAAATGTTGAATTCATTGATTTGTTGGAGAAATGATGTAATCCAATTGCTCTACAATTTTACTCTATCATCAATTTTGCAAGGCCTTGTCCCTTTATTAACTGAGTGGGATTTATGGTCAATTTGTATTCCATAATTTTAATTATCCATTTCCCCCTTTTTCCTTCACAATCTAGTTGGACTAAAATTTCCTTAATTGCACTATTTGGAACATATGCAGTAATTTCAGAATGTAAGATATACACCCTAAAAGATTTTAAACATTTCACCAGAGCATATGCCTGCTTCTCCATAATATCATATTTTAATTCAAAATCCCTAATAGTTGTGTTGAAGAAAGAGATAGGTTTTTCATACCCCTGGTCATTTCTTTGTAAGAGAATAGCAGCTATGGTGTCTTCAGATGCAAATGAAAAAAACAAAAACTCCTCAGAATAATTAGGGCTAATGAGGACATGTGACTTAATTAAATTCTTCTTAATATTTTCAAATGATTCCTTTTCTTTTGGTATCCATTTGATCTCTGCATCTTTCTTCAACATATATGTAATATGCTTCATGATTTCTACAAAATTTGGTATAAATATTCTTAAAAAATTGTTTTTACCTATGAAAGATTGGATAGACTTCTTATTCCTTGGAATGTCTATCTGTTGAATGGCCTTTACCCTTTCAGGATCTATCTTGATTCCTTCTGATGAAACAATATTTCCTAAGATTTTTCCTTCTTCCATGGCAACATGAGATTTTTTAGGGTTTAATGATATACCATACCTCCTGCATTTTTCAAATGTTCGTTTCAGATGCTGCAAGCGTTCATCATCAGAGGTTGAGAACACAGTAATATCATCAAGATAAATAACCATAAATTTATCTTTCTCGCCAATGAATGTGATGTCCATAGCTCTCTGAAATGTTTATCACGCATTCATGAGTCCAAAAGGCATTTTTTCATACATGAAAGTGCCCCAGGGAGTAGTAAAAGTTTTCTTCTTCTTATATTCTTCCATCACTGATATATGATTATATCATGAATATCCATCAAGAATGGATATTGTTTTGTCCCCTACCACTCTTTGTAGAATATGATCCATTTTAGGTAATGGATAATTGTTCTTTAAAGAACACCTATTCAGATTTCTGAAGTCTACACAAAGCCTTATCTCTCCATTTTTTTTTCTAACAGGTACTAAATTTGCTACCCATTCCGAGTATCTCAATGGTACTACTATTTTAGCATTCAACAACCTTTTCAGTTATTTTTCAATTATAGGTAGCAACAATGGATTGAATTGTCTAGATTTATGCTTAAAATGTTTGGGTCCATGCTTTAAAGGAATCTTATGCTGCATAATATTTGTATCAAAAACCTTAAGGTCTTCATAAGACCAAGCAAAAACATATGAAACTGTTTCATCAAATTGACATACATGTCTCTCTGTTTTTCTGGCAATTTCCTGGATAATTTCACCATTCTAGGATTTGAGTCTGGATTGATATCACAATCTACCACGTCAACCTCCTCTGTTTGAATAACAGACTTTTTTGAAACATCAATATGGTTAAAAAATATCTCAAGGGAAACCAAACCCTTTGGAAAATGATTTGTTTTTAATTCAATTATTTTATGACCAACATTATTGTCTTGAAGGATATTAGCAGCATGAACTCCCACATCATCATTTTCATTATCCTGGTCTATTGAGATAGTAGAAAACTCATCAATGATCTCCAAAAAACTTTTAATCTCCTTATCATCTTTAAATACTTGCCATTTTTTTATGTTATCTAGTATAGAAGGTATGTGTCTTACCTTAATTTCAAATCTTAAATTGGGAATATTGGAGTTCTGAAATTACTACCTTCCAGTGCTAGAGAATCTTCCTATTGATTCAAGTTTCTGTGTATAAAAGTGATGTTCAAGGCCAAAAAACAATTATCAACAAAATCCCACACTTCATTTCTATACTACTTTAACCTTTGTTGTTTGGTCTGATAAATATTTTTTATTTGATGGATGATAAGATCAGAATCTCCAAAGACAAAAAATTTGTCAATACCCATATTTTTAGTAGCTTTCAGTCCCAGTAGAAGAGCTTCATATACACTGATATTGTTGGTTGTATCAAATTCCAACTTGTATGACAGAGGAATGACTTCCTTGGCATGAGAAATAAAAAAACAATCCCAGCCCCAGAGCCTTCTTTGGAACAAACCCCATCAAAGAACATTTTCCAGACTGAATTTTTTGTATTTTCTTCAGCTACAAGTACGATTTTCCTGACTGATGTTTCAGCTATCTTGTCACCAATCTGGAAAATGGAAGAACCAATTTCATCTTCAACAACATTTATAGGATGATTTCTAGGATTTTCATGATCACTCACCAGGTAAGCCTTCCTCACTTCCCTATACATTCTTCGATGCTCTCCACCAAACACAGGTATAGTAGCATAACTAAGGTCCATTTGTATTGTACCTCCTACTTTATTAGCCCATGATATTGACAATAGCATCCCAAATTTAGGAGGTATATCAGCCACAATCATGTCCAACACCACACTTTTCATAGGTAACTAAGATAAAGTGACAACCATGTCTTTAATGACTCCCAGACATTTAATCTTTCTGGTGTCAAATGAATATAGGTCTAGATAAGTCTTAGTGATTTCTAAACCTAACTCATCCATTACCACATTTGGCATGACATTATGTGAAGCTACTGAATCCATTAAACAATTATGAAATATTTTTTCATGAATGTTCATGGATATGTAGAAAGGAGGAGAAGCATCAGATCTATCCTCAATATGTGGTCCAATAGTTATAGCATGATTTTCATCTTCAAGATTTATGGTATCTGAAAAAGTAACATGAGCAGGAGACTGCAATGCTTTCAGGACAGATTTTCCAAAAGGATTAGTTTTCATCAACTCTACCAGAGGTATGGGGATTTTGATTTTATTGATTTCATTTTCCAAACTGAAAGAAGAAACTTGTTTCTCAGATTCCTTCACCTCTGTAGTGCTAACCATGACATGTTGTTTTTGTTGTTGATCAATTTTAACCCCAGAACATTCTTTATTGGACCCTAATTTGACTAGAGCATTTTTCTTTTTGGTTTGAACAGGTATATCCACTTTTGATCCATTTGATCTAGACCTAAGATCATACTTTTTTTTCTTTTAGGTTCTTTCTGGGAAATCTCTTCAACATCTTCTTCCTCAAACCGATTCAGTATAAGAGTATTCTCATAATCTTGTTGTTTCAAATGAGTGGGAGGTAATTCTGTATCATTTAAATGAACTATGGAATCTTCCTTAGTGTCATCAATTTCCTCAACTTCTTCCACTGCATTATTTTGAAACGGAGGAAAACCCCTCTAATCTTCTTGATTTCTCCTTTCTCTGGGAAACATTTGAGGAACGTTGTTAGGCCTTCTGAACTGATTGGGATTTTTGTATCCTCCTTCCTGTGTATTCCTTCTAGCTTGTTTTGTTTCCATCTTTAGCCTGACCATTTCAGATGTCAAGGTTTTCAGCATTTTGGCCATTTCATAAATCTTGGAGTCAGATGTTGTATGAGAAGAAGAAGAAAAATCTTCTCTTTGTTTTTTCTTGTCTCTGTCACCCCTTGATTTCAATTTTTTTGCTTCCAGTATATTGGATTCTACTTCAATGACTGCTTCCTGCATCAAACTTAGAGTAACAAACCTTCTTTCTCTCAACAACAGAGAAAACTCAGCATCAAAGGCATTGGAAAAAGTAATTTTGGTAGATGTTTCTATGGGTTTGATTTCATCTGGAATCTTACTATACATTTTATTGAATCTTTTGGTAAAATTGGATATAGATTATCCTTGTTTTATTTTCAAAGCACCAAATTCAGTGATATAATACAAATAATCTTTATTATCTCCCCACTGTCTCCAAAAGGTATCATCTAGTGCATCAATATCAACAATAGAATTAGGAGGTAGACTTCTAAACCATTTCCTCACTTCTCCATCTAAACTTTGCACAAAAAGCCTCATCCAAACATCTGCATGCTCCACATTAAAACTATTTGCAAAACTGTAGAAAGAGTTTAAGTGTTGTTCAGCAATGACTTCCCCCTCTCCATTGAATCTTGGCAAATACTTCATATAATCATTAGGTGGGAAGGCATACAGTACTTGTGGTAAAATTAATGGTGCATATATGGCTGCAACAATTGCATCCATCCTATTTACAACCATATTTATCACAATGGGTGTTTGAACTGTAGGAATAGGAAAAACTTGTGATGTAGAGAGATAAACAGTTTTTGGGGTAGAACAACTTAGTTGAGTTGATATGAGTTTTTTATCTTCAACTGATGAAATCAGAGGTTTCCTTTCTGAACAAGGATAGGATGGAGGTTCTAGAAATAAAGGATTTTCAAAGGAATAACAATGTGGTTTAACCTCTTCAGAAGAACTAGATTGGGGTGATGATGATAAAAGTGTATCAAGTTCACTTTTAGTATCTTTGGGAAAATCCCTCAAAGCATCAGCAATGGATAAGGTATTTGTTTTTTCTTCTTCAATGAGCTCAGCAAATAATTTCCATTGCTCTAAATTTAATTTAGAGATAGTTGAAGGAAAGGATAGAATTGAAGGTTGAACAATAGGCTTTGTTTCAATTCTAGGTACAATCTCTTCAATTAGAGGGATATTAACATGTTCAGAAGACTGTCCTTGAGAACTTGTAGAAGAAGATTTATCTTTTCAAGAAGAGAACTGTCTTGAAGTATTTTTAGATTTTCTCAATAAATTTTCAGGATCAGACACTGCTGGAATAGGCTTAGGATCTGGTTTTTTCTGGTCACTTGTTTCTTTGTGGACGATGATAAGGTTGGAGGAGTTTTAAGTCCTTTACCTTCTCTTTTAGGATCCAGAATTACTGTAGAGGAGTCGTCAGGTGAAAAATACACAGTCTCATATGAATGTCCAAATTCTTGTCCAGCATCAAGATTTAGATCTGATCTTTGTCGTTCTCCCAGGGAAAATGTCTTCATTCCTTCTTCCCTGGAAACGGTGCCAAAAGATGTATGTCCCTCAAGTTGCACTTGACTATGAGAGGGAAAGCTAGGGAATCATCAAGTTATTGCAATGGTACGTTATAAAGGTTTTGAAAAGGATTTAGAAATGGTTGAATGTTGGCTCAAGGATACAATAAATATATAACTCTCAATGTAAAAATGCAAATAAACATTTCATTGGCTTAGTAAATGACGGACAATTTGATAAATCAAATGGTAAAAAGTAAATAAAGAAAGAAATATATATGAGTATTCAATTTGTCCACTCACACATAGATTTCTCATTCCCAAAGATCATTAGAAATAAGAACATGGTACTTGAAGGCAACTCTTAGTTATGAACAATTTAAACAACAAAATTTTCACAGTATTACTCACAACCAAGATATCATATGCTTAGAAACAGATAAAAATGAATTCAAGTAAGAAAAATAAGAGGATAATAACATGAAAATAATTTATGACCATCAAAATCCTTTTCTATTTAGTGCCAATATGAAAATATTGTCTTTGCCTCACAGAGGAGTCTTTACAAAAAATAACTCTTGATTCCCCAACTGATCGCCCCCCTTTTAGTCCTTTCAATGTCTTTTTAAACACAAAAATCATTTCTGAAGATACTATTTTTCATATTACAGTTTTAGATGGGATATTATCAAATAGCTATTTTCTAGGAGAGAAATCTTCATACAAATATTTATAATTCCTTTGATGTAGTCCTCCTTAACAACTAATTTGAATATAGACTAGATGATAGTTTGATGAAGCTTTCCAAATCCCACAAAAAGAGGAATAAAATTATTGTTGAGCTGGTTCACCTGAGATGCAAAAAACTATGTTTGAACAAAATATTGTTAACCAAAATGATTATCCTCATTATCTTGGTAATAGCCTCGAGCAATTCAAAAACTGTGGCAGGATTTCTTTGGGCTTTCATTGTATGATAATTGCAGAAGCTCGGGTATCCCTCTGTTTTAGTTTTGTTGTCAACACCACATTATGATAATACAGTCTTATGTTTGACTCTCTTACCTCCTTTAGCAGGTCCTTTTGATATTTCCTCTTCCTTTTGAGTTCCTGTATCTTTTCCTATTGTTTTGCATTCCATTGCTCTGTAAAGGAATTTTCTTTCCTAAGCTTCCTAATAATACCCTACAACTCTTTTACCATGTCCTTCTCTTTTCTTGTTTCCATCCTGAACTCTGGATGTTCTTCTACCGGAGCAGGTAGGTGCAAATCTATGGAGGTTTTGGAGTTTCCTTAATTTAATTTCATATTTTGAGGACAACCCAGTGCTAAGATCCTCTTCTTCAGTGCTTTATGATTCTCTGGTTTCTGGAACATCCCGTAGTTTGTTTATTTCTGGAAAGGAATCATTTTTCTCATTATCAATTACATATGTGCCTTTGAGTGTAGATTCAGTGACTGAAACTGACCTTGTGGTTGCCCTAGTTACAGGTCTCCTTGAATACTGTGCAATTTGTTTTCCTTTCTCATGTTTTTTCCTCTGTTCTTCAGAGTCCTCCTTTAACCTGTGTGAAGAATATGCAAGGGTCTATCTTTCAACCTCCTTCATAGTATCTTATGAATTATCTTCAATAATGATAAGGTTTTCCTTCTTTATAGAAGGATGAAACAGAGCCTTTGAGTTTAACCTAAATTTGTTCGCAACCTTGGTAGTAGTTATTTTAGGGTATTTAGATACAAGTTTTGTTTCTTTCTCATTTTCTTACCCTTTGCAACCTTTTTTCCAGTAGATTGTTTCTTCTGCTTGGTTGGTCTTTTGACTGGGTTTGCAGTATAGTCTTCAGGTTCATCAGATTCCTCCTTGATGTATGGATCAGTTTGGACATCAATCTCTTTATCAAGTTTAATTTTTTTTCCTCGACCTTTAGTGATCTTCTCATTAGGTCTACCTCTAGGAAAATCTTCAATTTCAGGTCACTTCTTTGAAATCCAGGTCACTTCTTTGAAATCCTTTTTTTTTCTAATGAATTAGGTATTATTTGTTGTTGGTTCTTTTTGTTTTGTGACATAACTTTTTCTCCAGAATCTTTTATAATCTTTTATGTATCAAATATTTTAAATAGTATAAAAATAGAAAAATAATAAAGAGCTAATAAATAAATAAATAAATTTAAAGGGGTAATTTCTTTTTATAATATATCAAATGTACAATATAAGATGTTTAGTCCAGGGATGATTTTAGGGGTTAAATTTTGCTCATGGGTTAATTTTCCATTGTTTTTCAAAAAAGGATTTATTATACTAAAAACGATTCCTCCAATTTGTATAGGATAAAATTATTTTACCTTAAAAATTGCCAAAAATTAATACAAATTATATAAAATCCTTAGAAATTTGAATATTTTTACAAAAATATTGTCAAACATTTATTTCTACATTTTAAAATAAATTTCCATCCTTAAAATCATGATAATCATCCCTGGTTTAGTCAAATAAATATCATTTATTATAAATAGGAGATAAAGAGGAAATGATGTT
>JASDQU010284709.1:14477-25232 GCA_032191745.1 Picea mariana | reverse complement strand
AAATTGCCTTGTAAAAGTATATTGTAATTTCATTGTAAATCTGGACCGTTCATTATAAGGTCGCAGATCTAACGATAGAGATTATGTTAGGGTTTTTTTCCCTAGAAGGAAACCCTCTTTTATGAGGGAAATGTATCATGGCTATGATTGATGGTGAATATTGCATTCTGAGAGAGGAGACTGTGAGAGAAAGAAGAGGAAGTTACAGTGGGTTTTTCTATAGGTTGTATCCCTTCATTTTGCTGGATAATAATAAAGGAAGGACCTGACAATTTCTCTAGTGGACGTAGCCCACACTAGGTGAACCACACAAATTGTGTCTCTCTTGTATTGTGTGTCTTCTGTGTTTTGTTTCTACATTTGTTTTATTTTATTGCTCCGCAGTCCTATTTTTCTAACACTTCGCTCCTTCAACAAGATGGATTACTTGAAAATGGTGGTACCTTCTCAGCTGATTGCCGAAAAGGGACCCATATGGTAGTCATCAATCCAGGTTCTGCGAATGTTAAAATTGGTCTGGCATCATGGAAAACCCCTTGTGGTAATTCCCCATTGTATCATACATTATATGAGAGGGCTAATGGATGAGCAAGCACAAATTTTCAAGCGGAATCGCGAGAAGATTTTTACATCTCCTGTATCATCTGCTCAACAATCGGAGCACGAAGAAGCCTATCATATGATTGTTTCACACTTGAAGCTAAAACTTGCAAATCATGAGAGGGGGAAAGAACCCTGGTTTTTCATAAGGATTTAATGAGGCAAAGCATTCAGAATCCACTAGCGATAACAATTTGTTGGGAAAATATGATATCTAATCCAACAGAGCTCCCGATAGCTAGGGATATAAAAGTCCTTTAATCTCTCGGGATATTATTTTGAGAATTCAAAGATGACAGATGATAAGGGATTCATCAAATTAAGAGGTCAATATTCATTAAGATATCAAAGCGTGCTAGCAGGTGAAGTACAGAGGTGTCAAGCAAATCGATGTCAATTTTCAAGGCCCATGACCAAGCCACCAAAGGGAGGAGCCTACAAGGGAGCACTAAATCAAACTTTTGAAACCTCTGTGCTAAATCTCAACAACACCAAGCTCAAGTCACAAGTCATCGAGGCTCTAGGAGGAGGAATGCCACATGTCTAAATAAATGCCTGCAACTCACGCTCACCAAGGAGAAAGTATCAAGTGTTTATGCTCAGATCTCAAGGGAACACTGGCATAACATATTTAGGAGATGCAATTTGAATATTAGAATCTCGACATTTACAATAGTTCTATGTTTATTTTTATTTACACAAGTGGTAAAGTGTATATTTCAAGGGATATACCTGATAGACAAGTCCAAATTACCATGCACAAAATCAGTGAATAAGGATCAGGTCCAGATTTCAAGAACAAAAATCAACAACTCATCCAACATTTTTAAGCAGTCAAATAGATCCAAGTGTACAAATGGCAGATGATATCTTCGATCATCTCTAATCTAAAGATAGATGCCTATCAAAATTCATAATTCAATATCCTTGGCAGCTTGTTCCATAATTATTGCAACCTAATTCCATTTTTAGTATGAATTTGACTCCTAGTAATTGAGGATAGTTGATTATTTTTATTGATTTATATATAATCCATAATCTATAAGAGATGGGAGGCCCAAGAGGGTGAGGCTTGAGAAGGAATTTGATGAGATAGCCATCCAATGTATGTTATTGTAATCCGAAGGGAATTTTATTTTGTTATCGCTTCTGACATTGAAGATCTATGATAATTGTTTTATCAGATTGTGATTTCCCTTGTTTTACACTATGTTTTCATATTCCTTTTTTTACACTCTATTTTTCATCTCACTTGAACAAATTGCAGACATTGAGAATCAATGGCTGCCCATGGATAATAGATTCTCGAGTACTAAATATTTTTCTATGACTGCCTACTATTTGTGTGTTTTGTTTCAAGTACCTTTTCATCCATTTTGCAAAGAGAATCTTTGTTTGATGGGTATTCTACTTTTTGTTTATTCCTTATTCTTCTACCCATTTTTATATAAATTTATTATCCGATACAAAATTTTATTGCCTTCAATCAACAAGGTGTTTACTTGACTCCATGCCCAATGGTGTTTCACTGATTTGCATTTAACTTGCTCCTTTATTCTTTTTCTTTCACTTTACCCGATCCACCTTCTTTCAAAACCCAAAACACATCCTTATTTATAAAAATCATTGCAATAACTAAGATGTGCTAGGCTTAACCCTATAACAGTATAGGGGCAACTTCTAGCACTAACACTTGGGATATTTTAAATAATTTCAACATGGTGAGTTGTAAGTCAACCACAACTCCTTTAGAAGTCAGGTTGAAGTTATACAGAAATGATGAATCCATTCCAGTTGATGTTACTCTATATCATCAATTGGTTGGAAGTTTGATCTATCTAACTACAACTCGACTAGATATATCTTTTGTAGTCAACATGGTATCAAGATTTATGTCAGGTCCTCAGGAAATACATTGGAAATAAGCTAAAACATTTATGAGGTATCTGTGAGGTACAATTGGTTATGATTTAGTACATAGATCCACATATGATTTAAGATTAATTGGCTACATAGATTCAGACTGGGCAGGATGCATGGATGATAGAAAGTCAACTTCATGGTATACATTCGACAACAATTGCTTGGAGTATTAAAAAACAATCTTCAATTTCTCTCTCCACGATAGAAGCATAGTACAAAGCAATAATAACAATAACTTGTGAAACGTTTTGGTCAAGAAGAATTTTGGAGGATATACATGAGCAACAGGAACAACCTACACAACTGATTTGTTATAATCAAAGTGCTCTTTAGATGTCTAAGAATTCAATTTTTCACAAGGAGACCAAGAACATTGATATAAAATATCATTTTGTTCGAGATTTGGTTCAACAAGGTGTGATCAAGATTATGTATTGTAGTACAAAAGAGCAGGTTGCAAATATTTTCACGAAGGCTCTCCCAAAGAACAAGTTCTACAAAGTTAGAGAAGATCTTGGAATATTTCCAAATGATCATTATGGGGGAGAAATGTCGGGTCAATGACTCATTTGAATTATTCTAGATCTATTTATTGTTAATGTTTTTATATCTCGAAGGTTTATTTTGAGGATGAGATAATATTAGTCGAGTGATTTGTGGACAAAATGTTGAGTGATTTTAGGAGCTGATCATTTCACGCAATAGTCCTTGGAGATGTATAAATGTTTGTCTTGACAATGCAATTTTTTGAGTTGGTGTATTGTATTGTTGATATTTTTGTTTTGCTCCATTAATGTTAGTTATTGTTTTTCTTCATTAGTGTTTGATAATAAAGAGTTTTTAATCATGTATAAGTTAAATAAAAATGCAGTTGTAGCAAAAGGAGAGTCTGAGAAACTCACATAGATTAATGGATATAGAATAAGTGAGTAGCATACTTCGGCATTTGAGAATGGGACATTGAATTTCCAAAACTTGGTGTTGTTAAGGAAGAATAACATGGTGAATTCACCTCCTTATATTAAAGTCGATGCTGAGATTTGCAAAGGGTGCATATTTGGGAAGCAACACATGGTTTTATTCACCATGTTATTCTTCCCAAAAGATATATAGCTCCATGATATTTCTAAACTTGATGATAAACATGTAATAGATGGTCAACCCGCTCTTGAAGTGTCCAACACTTTAGTCTCCCGTAAAGTGACTCTAATTGAAAACTAGTTCATATTCTCAATAATAGAAATGGAAGTTATCATGGTCATCTCAAATATCACTCAAAACAAAATCAAAACAAAATTGATAACCCACAGAAGAAAAACTTCTCAAGCTTCACTCAACAAAGCTTCCACTCTTTACAATTAGGTTTTGTTATAGTTTTATTAGACAACATTACATATCCAACACTTTAGTCTCCCGTAAAGTGACTCTAATTGAAAACTAGTTCATATTCTCAATAATAGAAATGGAATTTATCATGGTCATCTCAAATATCACTCAAAACAAAATCAAAACAAAATTGATAACCCACATAAGAAAAACTTCTCAAGCTTCACTCAACAAAGCTTCCACTCTTTACAATTAGGTTTTGTTATAGTTTTATTAGACAACATTACATATTAAAGAAGATATGATTTCAATCACATTTATTCTATCACGTTCATCATTCAAATACATAGATTTTATTTATATCTTTATATAAAAACATTATGAAAATTGAAAAATTCATAATGCTATAATGATTTTTAAAAAATTATTATTATTATTTTATGATAGAAATATCTTCTCTATATACTTAGAAAATGATTCTCCCAATTACTATGTGAAGAAGAACAAATAACGAGTCCTCATCATCACACCGAACAATGAAATAAGATGTTAGACACATATTTTTGTAAATGATTTTGTCTTGTAATTCTTTTGGTTTCAATTTGTGTTACTTTTAACTCATTTAATTGAAATTTGAAGAGGTTAATCTTTCAAATCTTTAAAATTGGGATATTAGAGAGACGGTTCAAGATGAAACTAAAAGTGTTTTATTCTCGAAAGTGTTTTATTTTATTTTTCAAAATGGACAAATAATATTGAGATTAAAGTTTATGGCCAAGGTGATATTAAAAAGAACTGTGTGGGGGAATATTTTTTCAAAAAATTAAGAGGAGTAATTAATAAATTAACAAAGAATTATCTTAGTGTTGCAACTTGAATATGGAAGTTCTTGGTATGAAAATATTTCTCATAAATGTATGCAAACACGTATAAGGTGAATGAGAGATCAAAGTTCAAGAAAATTAAATTCTATTAACAATCTACCAAGAATAAAAGACATAGGATTCATGATATAAGCCAAAACTCTTGAGAAATATTTCTCAAAAAGTTAATAAAGAAAATAAAGAAAAAGGTAAAGGAGAATTATGCCCTTGGGATAAGGCCACATAAACTTGAATCTAAGAAACACTAGCCACCCATAGAATTAGTTACGTAGGTGAGAGTGTTCACTATGTTAAATATGTTTTTAAAATCTATAAATAGGTGTTTGTTTTTGTTGGGTTAATCTTTAATTGGTCATAGATTCTTGATTAGGTCATTGTTCGGTTTACCTTTAATGGTTTACGGACCCATTATATTGGGTAACCCATGGTATTTTCCCATAGTATTTGATGTGAGCCTTTGCATGTCATTGCATAACTATCTCCACACCATGCATGTCTTTGCATGGCTATGCATGTCCATGCATGTATTCACATGGCTATCTCCACTCCATTCATGTCTTTGCATGGCTATCATGAGGCCATGCATGTCTTTGCATGGCTATCATGAGGCCATGCATGTCTTTTCATGTATATTTCCACTCCATGCATGTCTTTGCATGGTTATCTCGAAGTTATGCATGTTTTTGCATGGTTATGTCCAAGTTATGTATGTCTTTGCATTGTAATCTAATTATAGTAAATGAATTAGGGTTGTAATTGATGAAACCTGTTTAATGGCTTGTGATACTCCATTGTAAGAAGCCTTTGGTAGCCTCAAGTGGCTGGTGTTGGCCAAGGTTAATAGATATATATGGAGGTGTTGGTTTTCCCAGTTAAGGGTTTCCATGATAAATATTTGCTCCATGTGCATGCTTTCTTGTTATGTTATTCTCTCTCAGTTTTTTAACATGGTATCAGAGATAGGATGTAACACCCTGTTTCCCCCAATCTGTAAATATAACTATATGGGCCGAGGAACTATAGCAAACTTAAAAGTGTGAATGTTTGATTTGATGGACCTTGGGTAGAAGGTCGATGAATGTAAATTCTGATTATTTTAATAGAAAATGGTTACGTGTTGCATGACTTCTGAAAGAAGGGATGTGTTGAGAGAGAGACCACGAAATGTTGTGAAAGGTGGTGGAGGGGACCACGAATGGCTGCGTTAACCTCCACCGAACCAGTACCATGCTGGAATTAATTTGCTCAGATCAGAACAACCCTTTGACTAGGAATGAATTCCCATCAGGATGGTAGGTGGGAAGGCCCCCTCAAGAGTTAATGAGGGATGGGGCAGACTGTCCATCGGTAAGGCTTCCAGACCTGACCACAGACTGGGAGATTCGAGCCACACACAATCTTGCTGAGGGATGCAAGAAAGG
This sequence comes from Picea mariana, assembly GCA_032191745.1. Classification (NCBI taxonomy): domain Eukaryota; kingdom Viridiplantae; phylum Streptophyta; class Pinopsida; order Pinales; family Pinaceae; genus Picea; species Picea mariana. The sequence continues at coordinate 19,078 of JASDQU010284709.1, read as the reverse complement.
AAGCGTGGTGGATAAAGGGAGACCTACAGAGAAAATGTAGAGACGAGAGAGGAAACTCTCGGGTCCAAGGAAGGAATGAAAGAGGAAACAATGAGTTTTGATCACATAAAATAGAGATTGAACCAGGAGAAGGAGAGTAACCATCATCATTATCTATTTCTATATTGGGATAAGGAGAGTAACCTTCGTCCCTACCTTCCGTTGAGCTGGAAGTAAGAGATTGAATCTCGAAGTAGCATGGATTAAGCTGGGGGATGGCCAGTGATAAATCCATTAGGAGTGACTGAACCTATGGTTGGGTGGAAAAGAGCACCCCTTTCAACAGTCACATCACACTCTATGGTTCTGATAAGTGTTTTCTTGCCATATGTTTTGAATTGTAAATAATGAATGCATGCGAGTATTTACATATTTATAAAGGTTTCTTTCTCTTTATTAAATGATTAAGTTATGAGTATGCGTTTGTTTCCTTGAGGACCTATAATTCTGCTTGAATTTCCATACGCCCCAGTTTAATCACTCGAAGGTGCTTACCCCAAGAATTTACATCGCCGTTCCAGAGTTGGAGCAAGCCTCTAGGCATATTTACCGATTTGGTAACCTCACAAGTTACCTTACCTTGATTCAAAGCTTAAAGCTCTACGAGCCGGGAGATTCTGAACTTGCATTTATTTCCTTAACCAAAAAACCCAACTAAGAGCGGGGATCATAGCCCCAAATTTTTTATGAAGATCCATGTGACCTGGGTCTAGGAAATTTGGAGCTTGAGGCTCTGATATGTCAAGTTGTACGAAGGTCAAGTTAAACCCTAAAATTGATATGCATCATCGATCTATGAGCGAAGATCGAGGGTGGGGAATCATTGTGGAGCGCGAAGGTGAAAATAGCGGATGCACTAGTTCGCAGCCCACAATTCACCCTTGTCGTTGATATCGACAGGATAGAGGATCAACGATCCCGGTTAGACTAGAATCGAGTGAGCACTTCCAGATTGTGGAGGTCGAACTCCCTGGTAAAGAACCCGCATGTTGGGACCCCACAATTCCTGTGAACCGTCGATCGCTGTTGACCTTCGATATGAGTTGAAGCGATCCCTAAAATGCAAGGAGCGCGTGGGACGACAAAAACCTTCAAAAAGATCAAGCTCATAAGAGATAGCGCTTTTAGGAGCGTAGACAAAATCCAGGAGACAAGCCCGTAGGAGGAGCAAAGGTTGAATCCTTTGAGGACTTATAAAACCTTCTAAGTCAGAGTAAGTCAAAAGCCTAGGAGGAGGAGCGACAATGGTCATTGGATCACATCGCAGAGGCTCGACAACCGTCTGATCTAAACAAGGTACACGAACCTTAATACCTTTCACACGTAGGAGAAGAGGACTTACCAAAGTTCCTAAGTCCCGAAGTAGTTTGGGACCGTCCATCATCAAGAGGGACACGTGGCGACAAATCGTGGACTCCGAAGGAATCTGTTCAAGAGGAGGCAGGTTTGAGACTCAAAGTTTCCAAAGCCCGAAGATCCGGAAACCCAAAGTAGAATCTCAGTCGTCCGATCACAGGAATAGATCTGAGCCGTCATATTGTTCGAGGTAAACTTCAAGCATCAGATCACTAGAGTGGATTTGAACCATCAGATACCGTGAGTCCAGGAGGAGGAAAGCTTGAAACTTGAGATTCTCGAAGCACAAAAAGTTGAAGGGTCGGAGAAAATCCAGACTGTTGGATCTAGGAGGACACGTGTCGACAGGTCGAAAGATCCAGAGGAAGGCGAAGGTCAAAGTGTTGAAACACCCGAAGCTCGAAGACCCGAAGAGCCGTGAGCCATCGATTGGCATGGGGACACTTGTCAACAAATCAAGAGCTTCAGGAAGATATTAGTGGGGTTTCAGTTTGAGAACTGAGATTTCCGAACCCTGAAGGCCCGAAGACCCAAAGTGAACCTAGACCGATAGATCTAAGGGAGACGTGGTGTGAATTTGTGAACTCTGGGTAAAGTCCGAAAGTGATTCATATCCGTTGGATTCAAAGGAAACGTGGCACAAATCTGTGAACTCCAGGTAAAGTCCCGAAGTGATTCATAGCCGTTGGATTCGGAGGACACATGGTGCAAATACACGAACTCTGGGTAAATTCCCAAAGTGATTCATAGCCATCGGATTCAGAGGACACGTGGCACAAATATGTGATCTCCGAGTGAAGACCCGAAGTAAGCCTCAATCGTCAGATCAGGAGGACACATGTCAGAGGATTGTAGCCTTCAGATAAAAGTCATTGGTGAAAAGTTTTGAGATTTGATATCTCATAAGTCCGAAACCTGAAGGAGATCTCGACCGTCGATCAAGAAGAGGGTTGGAGGACCATTGATTTGGGATAAATGGTCAAACACCCGAAGTGGAAGCAAGACCGTTGATCGATCAAGACAGGTGTCTGCAGATTGTCAGCTCTAGAAGTTTGAAGTATGGAAGAAATAGGGTTTGAGATTTCAAAACCCCGAAGTCTAGAATTGCGAAGAGATCACAGTCGTTGATCTAGGAGGGACATATCTAGTCCGTAGATTTGAGAGGCATAAATCTGAACCGTCAATTTTGACAATATCGTCAAGATCACAGATTGACGATCCCGTAGCATTGTGGGGACAAGAGTTGCATGAAGTTTAAAATATTGAGGGTGGGCCGCAATTCAAACAATGGTTTCGTCAGGAGGACACGTGGAGACTTGAGGAGGATTGCGGGCCCAAAAGTAGTTTGACCCCAAACAGCTTGTGCCTGCACCTTCAATCACGTGGTCTTTGCCAAGGTCAAATCCGAGGAGAGGCCAAGAGAAAAGGGGCTAACACTAACTCTGAGACTTCGCTGAAGCGCGAAGGAGAAGGTCGCGGGTATCATAAGACTTGCACCATAGGTTGAAAGGGCTTGTGTTTGATTAAGAGGTGAGACTATCAAGGTCTCAAAGTCTCATTTGACTTAGAGAATCAAATAATCTTGACCGAAGGGTCATGCTGAGTCCCGGACTTTCCAAATTAGAAACCCGTATATAGAGAGAGAGTTTGTTCCTGGAAGGAGAACAAATTGTTTTTTATTTTTAGCCTCATCGTGGGTGTGTTACAAATTGGTATCAGAGCATGTTTACAACACTTGGCCTGCTTGGGCTCATGGACGAGTCGCTTAAAAACTCTATTTGGAGTACTTTTAAAAGAATGACACTCTACCTTACCTCTTTCTTAAAAAGTCCGATTAAAAATGTTATTAAAGAAAAGAATGAAACTTTCTACTGAGTATATGCATTTAAGAAATTGAATCGTGTATTGTTCATGACCTAATAAACTGTTAGCTAACAATAAGTGTTTTTTTCAACACTCGAGCAATCAATAAATCACGGGAAAAATCCAAGACTAAAGGATGGTGAAGTTTCATGAAGTGGGGGATGGCTCCCACAATAGAGACAAAGAATCTGACAAAAGGAGGGCGGTGGAAACCCCTCCAGATCTGGCTGAAACTGTAAGGAGCCTCAGGGCCGAATTACAGAGTTGCAAGGCTGACAACGAGAGATTGATAAAGGAGAAAGAAAAACATACATAAATTAATGCGGTCTTGCGGAAAAGATTATCCGACATACATAGGCAACTACAACATGAACCCGCAACCAGTCATGTGGACCGAAGACTTAAGAAGAGAAGTCAAAGTCCACATGAGATCTGAAAACATGACTCCATAAGTGACCACATTGGGAAGAGTACCTCGAAGAAGGTCCAACCTAGAGGTAGGGGACACTCATCGGTGGAGTCCTCTGGAAAGGAAGCTGGTAACTCCGAAGGATCTTCTAGTAGTAGAGCCAGCTCACATTCTCGAAGGAAAGGAAAGAAGCGGAAGCATTCCAAAAATCATGATCCCGAAGAGTTCAAGAAAGCCAAACCACCCTCTTTCGATGGAGAGATTAAGAAGGGAGAAGAGGCTGAAGCCTGGCTGCTTGGTTTAAAGAAATACTTTAGAGTCCATGACTACTCTGAAAACTTGAAGGCTCGAATAACCATATTCAACTTGAATGGGAAGGCTTCCATTTGGTGGGAATACCTTAGGAATGTGAAAGGAGTCCATGAGAAGGACTTGGCATGGAAACATTTTGAGAAATACTTTAGGAAGCAGTATCTGTCAGAGAAATACATGGATGGGAAGACTAAGGAGTTCTATGAACTCAGGCTGGGGCAACTCTCCATAGATGAATTTGTCAATAAATTCCTTGAACTACTGAGGTATGTACCCTACATAAAATATGAAAAAATAAAAATGCAGCTATTCATTACTGGGTTACCTTAGACTACAAGGATAGGATTGAGTTCGATGAACCAAATACCTTAGAGGTATTGTTATGAACAGTTTGGGAGTAAGACATGTAGTGTACCCTTTCACTACCGAGGTATCCAAACCTCTCAATTACCATTCTATACATGAATGATTACATAATTTGTACAGACATTATAAGCGCATGCATTTAACACAATTAAACACATTTAAATTACAGAGTGAAACATATCTGGTTACTGCTATAATTAAACATTCCATAGCATTCCACAGTAACTCATTTACACAGCGGAAAACATGATACATG
>JASDQU010284709.1:0-14377 GCA_032191745.1 Picea mariana | reverse complement strand
AGAACCTCATTCCCCACATGCCTGTTCCACCCCAGGAGAGTGCACCTTCTGTGTCACCTAGACAGTCCTTCGGCTGCCAGTCTCCCTTACCTTGGGTTACAGGAACAGACCGGACCAGAATTCTTCGAGCTCTATGGTAGCTACAGGGTTCCTTCCAGGAGTTCTCTTCTCCCTCTGCGCACTCTCTCACCTGGAGGAGTCGCTCACAGGACAACAAGCCTCACGCAGTCCAGTACTGCATGGTCACAACAATCCATGGGAAACACAGACAATTGCTTCCCAAAATGGTTCAATGGTCACAGGATAATCTCATGGGATGATTTCGAAATAGGGACTTCACACACAGGCTAGCTCAGCTTCCCCGAATAACAAAGATACTTCCACTCAATTCAGCACAGGCTTCTCGTTCCGGGAATGCGCACACGGGTTTTCCCGGAGACACGCACAGTCTCCTCAGCTCTGGACGGGGTGTACACAGTTTCTTCGGACAACCACAGGCTTTATAGCTTTCAGAGTTAAACCAGGGTATTCTGGCAGATGGCTTGCACGACTCTCCCCAGGACAGTCGGATCGAATGGATCCAAGCCCCTCACGGCTTACTGCATTAGTTTTATTTGCATGCACCAGGGTTGACACTTGTCACCCTGGAAACTGCATGCGTTCCATCTGTACGCCTTCCTCCCACCACTTGGAAAATCACGTGTCCTTCCAAAGGACTTAGGATAAAATAATATGCACATGGCTCTTTTTGAAAATAATATTAAAATATTATTCCAGGCCTAAGCCCCCTAGGCTTAGCCCCTAGGCTCAACACTCAGCCCCTTTCCCACCTTCCAGCCCCTAATTCCTTGCCCACTCTATGGACGCTCAGTCCCCCATCACTCATTCATCGTGGTCGGTCTGCACTGGTGGTGTTTATATTTTATTAATTGATCTACATACATACAAGTACATCAACAAGCTCTTGGCCTTCAACACTTAGGCTCCCTAGCCTATCAAAACACATAAGACTACAGCTTATGCAAAAATTGGCTCACCACCCTATAGAACACATTTACAATTCTTTGCATATAACATGATCTGTAATGGGGCTCGGCCTTGGGGACACTACAATACAAGACCTCGTGAGGATTGGAATACTAGGAGTAGTTTAGGATTCTAGAAGAAAAGGTTTAAATCCACAAGATTTAAGAAATATGGAAAATATTCTAGAAGGAGCCTTCCTACTAGAAGTGTATATCAACAAAATTTCCCCTCTCAAGGTGGAAATAAACATTTTAATACAATCCCAGGAAAGACTGATAACCTAAAGAAGTAACCCTTAAAATGCTGGGGTTGTGGAGAAGATCATAGATTGAGGGACTGCCCACATAGACAAAAAAACAGCAAGAGGGCCTACAATATCCAAGAAGCTACCACCGTCAATGATGTGGCTAGGATCATGCTGCGAATCTATGCAACCTTGGACAATAATCAAGTCGACCACCAAGCTTCAGTAGTGGAGCTGGAAGGTATGATCGCCAACCATCTAGTTTTTATTTTAATTGACCCATGTTCTAATTTGAGTTATGTGGCCCCTCAGACTATTGATACATGTAAACTACAACCAATTAGACATGTTAAACCATGGTTGGTTCAATTAGCCACTGGGACCAAAAGAAAAGTGGCAGAGGTCATACCAGCCTATCAATTCATCATGGGTGGATTGCCCACCCAAGCGACCCTTAACGTACTTCCCCTGGGATCTTATGACTTGTTGATTGGTATGGTTTGGTTGGCTGCTTACAAAACTAAATTGGACTGTTATCATAAAACTTTAGAATGTGTAAATGAATAAGGAAAAAAGATGACCCTCCAAGGGATTCAGAAGCCTGTCTCAATGAGGTAAATATCATCCCTTCAAATGAAAGAGTATTGCAGAAAGGGGTGTTCCTTATATGCCATACAGGTATTCGAATTTGTTGAGGATGAAAAACCAAACCTAGAGGACCACCCCATATTAAGATAATACAAGGACATATTCCCAGAAGAAGTACCAGGTCTACATCCGAGAATGGATATTGACTTCTCGATAGAACTTACACCAGGAGAGGTACCAACATCTAGAACGCCATATAGGATGAGCATGCCAAAGATGGTTGAGCTCAAGCTAGATCTAAAGGAGATGATGGGAAAAGGCTACATCTGACCCAGTCTATCCCTGTGGGGAGCACCCGTCTTGTTTGTGAAAAATAAATACGACACACTTCGACTGTGCATAGATTACAAACAACTCAATTAGGCAATCATAAAGAACAAGTACCCCTTAGCAAGAATTAACGACCTGTTCGACCAATTGGGCGATGCATCCATCTTCTTGAAGATTGACCTAAGGTCTGGCTACCATCAAGTCTAGATTAAGGATGAATACATCCACAAAAAAACCTTTAGAATGAGGTATGGTCACTATGAATTCGTGGTGGTGCCATTTGGGTTAACCAATGCCCCCGCCACTTTTATGTGCTTGATGAATAATGTACTCAACAAATTTCTGGACAAATTTGTATTTGTTTTCATTGATGATATCCTAATATACTCCAAGAACAGGGAGGAGCACGAAGAATATCTTAGACTTGTACTTCAAGTACTAAGAGAGCATCATCTCTATGCTAAGTTTAGCAAGTGCAACTTCTTTCAGAAGCAAGTCCATTACCTAGGCCATGTCATTTCTAAGGAAGGAGTGGCAGTAGACCCCGACAAGATCAGATCTATTATGGAATGGCCTACCCCAAAGGATGTATCCGATATTATATCCTTCATGGGCTTAGCAAGATACTATAGAAGGTTCATAAAAGGGTTTTCCAAGATTGGCTGTCCAATCACCACCCTTCAGAAAAAGGGGATTAAATTCATTTGGACATCGAAATGTGAAGAAATATTTCAGGAATTGAAATACCTCCTGACCCATGCACCCGTGCTAAAGATTGGAAAGCCGCATAATGATTTCCTTGTGTGTATATATGTCTACAAGGAAGGACTCAGAGGAGTCCTTATGAAACAGGGACATGTAATTTACTACACGTCCAAGAAATTAAATGAGCATGAGATCAATTATGTGAACCATGACCTAGAATTTCCCGCCATAGTACATGCTTTAAAAATGTGGAGGCACTACCTCCTGGGTAGAATATTTGTGCTTATGACAGATCATTGTGGATTGAGAAACCTGTTTGATCAACCAAAACTCAATGCCAGGCAAGCTAGGTGGATGTCTCTTCTAAGTGAATTCGATTTCGAAATCAAACAAATAAAAGGAAAGGAAAATAGGGTGGCCGATGTCCTTAGAAGGAGTATAAAAATGATTCATCTAGTAGTAGTAAGCGCCTGTGAAACAAACGTCAGGAAAAGAGTCAGAATTGCACAAGAGACAGATGCATTCTTCAATACCATGACCTCATACCTAAGACAAGAGCCTACATGGATGAAGTATGAAGGCTACCAGATGCTCGAGGAAGGGTTGTTGACTTACATAAACATATTGTATATTCCAAACTGTGACAACTTGAAGAGGTTCATAATGGATGAACTACATAAGAGACCATATACTGGTCACCTAGGATATCAGAGAATGATCATGACCACTAGGAAACAATTCTATTGGCCTGGGTTGAATAAAGACATAGCTAACTATCTAGCTAAGTTCCTAGAGTGCAAACAAGTTAAGGCGGAACACCGACATCCAACAAGATTTTTACAACCCATACCAATCCCAGAATGGAAATGGGAAACCATCTCCATGGATTTCATCACCAGACTACCAAATTCAACCAAACAAAATGATGCCATCATGCTCGTGGTGGAAAAACTGAGTAAGTCTGCCCATTTCGTCCCTATCAAGTCAATCTGCAAGGCAATAGATATTGCCAACATCTTCATGAAGGAGATATTTAGACTGCATGGCAAACCCAAGGAAATTATATCTGATAGAGACACCAAATTTACTTCAAGATTTTGGAAATCCCTAATGGCTGGTTTTGAGACAAAATTGTTATTCATCACAGCTTATCACCCCCAAACTAATGGACAGACACAAAGAGTGCACCAAATAGTAGAAGACATGCTAAGGATTCATATAATGCATTAGCCTAAGAATTGGGAAGACTACCTACCATTGGTAGAGTTTGCCTACAACAACGGTTATCAAGAATCCTTGAAGATGAGCCCTTTTGAAGTCCTCTATGGTAGACAGTGCAAGATTCCAATCAGTTGGAGCAATCCAGTGGACATAATTACAATAAGACCCAACATGATGAAAGAAATGGAACAATAAGTGGTTTAGATAAGACAAAATATGAATATTGCTCAGGATAGACAGAAAATTTACGCTGACAAAAAGAGAATTCCCATAGAGTTCAAGACCGGAGACCATGTCTATCTCAGAGTTAGACCCAAGAAGAGTTCCTTGAGAATGGGAGCTTGTGCCAAGTTGGCACCTCGGTATTGTGGCCCCTTTGAAGTCTTAGATAGAGTGGGGCCTATAGCCTATAGGCTAGCACTTCCTCCCACAGTAAAGGCACATAATGTTTTTCATGTTTCATTACTGAAGAAATATATACATGATGATAATCATATAATTGACTGGCCTGTGATCCAGGTGATGTCGGAGGGAGAATTCCTGCTAGAACCCCAATGCATATTAGATAGGAAGGAAACCTCACTCAGAAACCAAACCATTGCATAGGTCAAGGTGCAATGGAAACACTTTGGGCCAAATGAGGCTACGTGGGAAATGGAAGATGCCATGAGACATGCATATCCGATTTTGTTTACTTTTGTACATACATATCATGTTGATAGATAGAACATCAAGGACGACGATTCATTTAAGGGGGAGGGAATTGTAACACCATGTTTCCCCCAGTCTATAAATATAACTATATGGGCCGAGGAACTATGGAAAACTTAAAAGTGTGAATGTTTGATTTGATGGACCTTGTGTAGAAGGTCGATGAATGTAAATTATGATTATTTTAATAGAAAATGGTTACGTTTTGATGACTGCTGAAAGAGGGGATGTGCTGAGAGAGAGTCCACAAAATGCTGTGAAAGGTGGTGGAGGGGACTAGGAATGGTTTCGTTAACCTCCACTGAACCAGTACCATGCTAGAATTAATTTTCTCAAATCAGAACAACCCTTTGACCAAGAATGAATTCCCGTCAGGTTGGTAGGTGGGAAGGCCCCCTCAATAGTTAATGAGTGATGGGGTATACTTCCCATCGGTAAGGCTTTCATACCTGACCACAGACTGGGAGATTCGATCCACACACAATCTTGTCGAGGGAGGCAAGAAAGGAAGTGTGGTGGACAGAGGGAGACCCGCGGAGAAAATGGAGAGACAAGAGAGGAAACTCTCAGGTCCCAGGAAGGACCGAAAGAGGAAACAATGAGTTCTGATCACAGAAAATAGAGATTGAACCATGAGAAGGAGAGTAACCTTCATCCTTATCTATTTCTATATTGGGAGAAGGAGAATAACCTTCGTCCCTACCTTCCGTTGAGCTAGAAGTAAGAGATTGAATCTCGAAACAGCGTGGCTTAATCTTGAGGGTGGCCAGTGATAAATCCATTGGGAGTGACTAAGCCTATGGTTGGGTGGAAATGAGCACCCCTTTCAGCAGTCGCATCACACTATATGGTTCTGATAAGTGTTTTCTTGCCTTATGTTTTGAATCTTAAATAATGGATGCATGCGAGTATTTACATGTCTATAAAGGTTTCTTTCTCTGTATTAAATGATTAAGTTATGAGTATGCATTCGTTTCCTTGAGGACCTATAATTCTTCTTGAATTTCCATACACCCCAGTTTAATCACTCAAAGGCACTTACCCCAGGAATTTACATCGTCATTCTGGAGTTGGAGAAATCCTCTGGGCATATTTACTGATTTGGTAACCTCACAAGTTAACTTGCCTTGATTAAGATCTTAAAGCTCTATGAGTCGGGAAGGTGTTCCCTTTAGACCAGTAGTCTAGGAGATTATGAAATTGTGCTTATTTCCTTAACCAAAAACATGACTAAGAGCGGGGATCATAGCCCCTGAGTTTTATGAAGATTCACGTGACCTGGGTCTAGGAACTTTGGAGCTCGAGGCTCCAATATGTCAAGTTGTACGAAGGTCAATTTAAACCTCGCAATTGATATGCATCATTGATCTATGAACATAGATCGAGGGTGGGGAATCATTGCAGAGTGCAAAGGTGAAAATAGTTGGTGCTCTAGTTCACGGCCCGCAATTCACCCTTGTCATTGATCTCGATGGGCTAGAGGATCAACGATCCCGGTTAGACTAGAATCGAGCGAGAACTTCCAAATTGCAGAGGTCAAACTCCCTCGTAAAGAACCCGCATGTTGGGACCCCACAATTCCTGTGAACCATCAATCGTTGTTGACCTTCGATCTGAGTTTGAAGCGATCCTTGAAACACAAGGAGCATGTGGGACGATGAAAACCTTCAAAGAGATCAAGCTCATAAGAGATAACGCTTTCAGGAGCACAAACAAAATCCAGGAGACGGGCCCGTAGGAGGAACAAAGGTCAAATCCTTTGAGCACTTATAAAACCTTCTAAGTCAGAGTAAGTTAGAAGCCTAGGAGGAGGAGAGACAATGGTCGTTGGATCACATTGCAGAGGCTTGACAACCATCTGATCTAAACAAGGTCCACGAACCTTAGTACATTTCACACGCAGGAGAAGAGGACTTACCAAAGTTTCGAAGTCCCGAAGTAGTTTGGGACCGTCCATCATCAAGAGGGACACATGGTGACAGATCATGGACTCTGGAGGAACATGTTTGAGAGGAGGCAAGTTTGAGACTCGAAGTTTCTGAAGTCTGAAGAGCTGAAAACCCGAAGTAGAATTTGATTCGTCTGATCAGAGGAACAGATCTGAGCCATCAGATTGTTCGAGGCAAACTTCAAGCGTCAAATCACCAGAGTGGATTTGAACCATCAGATACTGTGAGTATGGTAGGAGGCAAGTTTGAAACTTGATATTCCTGAAGTGTGAAAATATGAAGGGCCGGAGCAAATCCGGACCATTGGATCCAGGAGGACACGTGTCGATAAGTCAAAATATCCAAAGGAAGGCGAAGGTCAAAGTGTTGAAACACCCGAATCCCGAAGAGCTGAAGAGCCGTGAGCCGTCGATTGGCACAGGGACACTTGTCAACAGATCAAGAGCTCCGGGAAGATTGTAGTGGGGTTTTAGTTTGAGAACTGAGATTTTCAAACCCCGAAGGCCTGAAGACCCTAAGTGAACCTGGATCGACAGATCTAAGGGAGACATGGCATGAATCCATGAACTTCAGGTAAAGTCTCGAAGTGATTCATAACCATTGGATTCAAAGGACACATGGCGCAAATCCGTGAACTCCAGGTAAAGTACCGAAGTGATTCATAGCCATCGGATTCGAAGGACACGTGGTGAAAATCTATGAACTCTGGGTAAAGTCCCAAAGTGATTTATAGTCGTCAGATTCGAAGGACACGTGGCGCAAATCTACGAGCTCTGGGTGAAGACCCGAAGTAATCCTCGATCGTTAGATAAGGAGGACACACATGAGAGGATTTTAGCCTTCGGATAAAATTCATTGGGGAAAAGGCTTGAGATTTGAGATCTCAGAAGTCCGAAACCAGAAGGAGATCTCGACCATCGATTGAGAAGAGGGTTGGAGAACCGTTGATTTGGGTTAAATGGTCAAACACCTGAAGTGGAAGCAATACCATTGATCAAGTAGGACAGGTGTCTACAGATCGTCAGCTCTGGAATTTTGAAGTACGAAAGAAGCAGGGTTCGAGATTTGAAAACCTCGAAGTCTAGAATTGCGAAGAGATCACAGTCGTTGATCTAGGATGGGCATATCTGGTCCGTAGATTTGAAAGGCACAGATATGAACTGTCTATTCAAACGGTATCATCAAGATCATGAGATCGACGATCCCGTAACATTGTGGGGATAGGAGTTGCATGAAGTTTAAAATATCGAGGGCGAGCCACAATTCAAACCGTGGTTTCATTAGGAGGACATGTGGAGACTTGAGGAGGATTGTAGCCCCAAAAGTAGTTTGACCCCAAACCACTTGTGCCCGCGCCCACGATCGTGTGGTCTTCGCCAAGGTCACATCCGAGGAGAGGCCAAGAGAAAAGGGGATAACGCCAACTCCGAGACTTCGCTGAAGCATGAAGGAGAAGGTCGCGGGTATCATAAGACCTGCACTAGAGGTCGGAAGGGCCTGTGTTTGATTAAGAGGTGAGACTGTCAAGGTCTCAAAGTCTCATTTGACTTAGAGAATCAAAGAATCTTTACCGGAGGGTCAGGTTGAGTCCCAAAATTTCCAAATTAGAACCCGTAGAGAGAGAGAGTTTGTTCCTGGAAGGAGGACAATTTTTTATTTTATTTTTAGCCTCGTCTTGGGTGTGTTACATGGGATGACCTGGAATCTCCAACGAGAGTGGTCTGACGTTGAGATCCATGCTTATGAAATTGTTGGTAAAGTGAGTGCCCTATGGAAGAGAGATATGCACACAAATTGAAGTGATAGTCCATGGGTTTATGAACCATGGTGAATGACAAACTGAAATGGAGCATAGGAAGAAGCACATTGAAGATGAAGTACTCAGAGAATGAGTGCTTTGTCTCACTATATTTGGAGCAAGGAGGGAAGATGGTAAAGAAGCTAGTGGAGTCTTCTTGCGTCATTTACTTAGGCATACAATGGATTGATGTGGAGTATAGGTAGAAGCACATTGAGGATGAAGTACTCAGTGAATGTGTTATTTGGCTCATTGTATTTAGAGAATGGAGGGATGTTGGTAAAGGCGCTGGTAGATGATTCTTGCATCATTTGCTCGTGCATACAGTGGATTGATGTGGAGCATAGGTAAAAGTGCATTAAGGAAGAGTTACTCAATGAATGAGTTTTTTGGCTTAGTTAATTTTGAGCAAGGAGGGATGCTGGTAAAGAAGTTGGTAGATGCTTCTTGTATCATGTACTCATGCATACAATGGTAAGATAAGTACTTGGTCTATGTAATTGTATTTGGAGCAAGAGCAATGAAATATGTTGACGTTTCACAACATCACATGTTTGGGTATACAATTGTAATTATTTTTATGGAGTTGGATTTTATCACATGTAAATGGGCATATGGCTGTAAGACCTATTTACGCATGTGTACCCATGGCTTGATCGTTCACCATTATAAAGTCTAGACATAGACCTAGGTGATAAGGGGGCATGTTGTATTTCTAATACCTTGTTTATAAACTTTGAGGGGGGTAGGTGTTTATACCAAGTCAAATTTAAAGGGGGGAATGTTGGGTTAATCTTGACTCGGTCATATATTCTTAATTAGGTCATTTTTCAGTTTACCTTTAGTGGTTTATGGACCCATGGTATTTTCCCATAGTATTTGATGTGAATCTTTGTATGTCATTGCATGGTTATATCCACACCATGCATGCATTTTCATGGTTATGCATGTATTCACATGGCCATCTCCATTCCATTCATGTCTTTGCATAGCTATCATGAGGCATGCATGTCTTTGCATGACTATTTCCACTCCATGCACGTATTTGCATGGCTATCTCCAAGTTATGCATGTCTTTGCATTGTAATCTAATTATAGTAAAATAATTAGGGTTGTAATTGATGAAGACTCTTTAATGGCTTGAGATACTCCATTGTAAGAAGCCTTTGATAGCCTCAAGTGGTCGGTGTTGGCTTGGATGAGCCGGTTTAGCCAAAGTTAATAGATATCTATGGAGGTGTTGGTTCTCTCGGTTAAGGGTTTCTAGGATAAATATTGGCTCCATGTGCATGCTTTCTTGTTCTATTATTCTCTCAAATTTGTAATAGTTTTAATATAATTTTATTTTCATATCTTGTATTTTTTGTGACCTACTACTATTGAAAATTTGTTTATGGATATACTAGGAAGAAGAGTTTGGCCATATACCAAGTAAAATGCAGTTGGACTATATTGAAAAAGTAAGACATGAAATTTTGTTAGGAAAAAAATATTAAAAGAAGATACACATGTGACATACACACACAACATGAAGTGTCAAATGTCATGAGTCTTGAAAAAGGAAGTAATGATAACAAATTATATTTATGTATTTCATGTAATAATATCTCCAAATGATGCAATTTCATGCATAATTTTTTTATATTCACAACATTGATTTCATTAAGGGCCTTTCCTTCTCATCCTCGATATCCTCCTATCGATCCTTGCCCTCCTCCTCCTAACCCTCGCTCCCCTCTTAATCATCATTTTCATCACTATGAAAAATATATACAAAACTATATTCATGTTAACCTTCACTATAAAACTACATTAAACGAATTCAAAATATTTAACAATACTTAAAAATTCAATATACTTAACAAAATACTATGTAACTTATGTTGAGTAAATTGACTACATTGATAATTATTAGGTAATTTGTTGACTATAATTGACTACGTTCACTATAATTTCCTATATTAACTATGCTCACAATGGTAACTATGTTCAATGCAATTGGATACATGGACTATTTTGACTATGGTTCACAATGTTGGATTATGTTGATCATTAAGATATTATTATTTAAGACACTTGAACATAATTTTATTTGACACAATTGTGTACAAACACCTTGAGATTTTTGTACTTGTTTAGTATTTTGTTGACCATAATTAATTACCATGATTGAGTAACTTGTTGATCACAATTAACTATGTTTACTATAATTGGCTATGTTGACTATGCTCACAATGTTTGGCTATGTTCACCACAACTGACTATGTTTACCATGGTTAACAATGATCATCTAATTTGATTATAATTTACTTAAGGTACTATTAAGTAAGACAATTGAACATAATTTTATTTGATGCAATTAAGATACAAACACTTTGAAACCATTTCTACCTTTTTAGTATGTTTTCTAAGGTCTCCTCTTAATCTAGAGCCAATGACATGGCCTCAAATACGATCTTAGTAGTACCTTGAAACCATTTGAATTTTTTTTAAAGTATATTGTCTCGAGTCTCTTCTTAATCTAGAGCCGATGACGTGGTCTCAAATGTGATCTTAGCATTGTAGCATCTAACTTGGAAAATATTTGAATTAACTATATTATTTTTACTTCAAAACCTCTTTTGGATGGACACATAAGAGTGTGGATTGGTTTCACAGTTCCTAAGCATAAGTCCCGCACTTCGCAAACCATCAGTTAGGATATAAACTAAAAGGTTTGGATATTTTGAGGAATAGTCAAATGGCATCCTCTAGTGTCTACCTTAAATTGACTTTGTTGATTATGATATCAATCCAACTACAGGGAATTGGAATTGAAATCAGTGGACTTGAACTGCAACGTATAAGAACGAGAACTCTTGTCCGACTGATCAGAACGACAAGAAGCAGGCGAATTTGGGGAACGAGAACTCTTCCTCCCAGGCTACGGGGGGGATCTATTGGAAGGGTGACTCAAAGGCTGTTAATCAGTTTATGAAGGCTTAAAAAAAGGAAATGAAGGCGTTGAAGGACTCTCAGGCTTCCTTTCCCTCTTGTAAAGCGACTGAATGAGACAATGAAAACTAGCACTAGGCGAAGTAGTATGGTTGTGATGACTTAGTGTACAGTTCTTGCAATGTCTGAACAATGGTCAATCGTGAGGAACACTGCAAACGAAGGATGTAGAGCTATAGTGTATTCAAAGCAGACACACCATCTTCTATATTTCTCCTCAATGCCGCATATATGATATCTCAAGTCTAATTAAAATGATCACAATCTGATCTAGAGATGGTACAGTTAGGAGAAGTTTAATCTGGGCTCGATAGAGTTCGTAGGTAAAGGGAGGAGCTCTGAACTTATCTTTTCCTCCCTTTCTTTATACATGTTTGTTTTTAGGTTATGGAAAAATATGTAGACCAATGACGAGGAGAATGGGATTCCTGAGCAAAGTCTTTGGCGAGGGACCAGGGTGATTACCTAGCTATAGAAGAGGGTGCAATGGGAAAGGTAGGAGCCAACACTAGCATTTGCTAAGGTATGCCATGGGTTATGCTACTAAAAAATAATTAGGCATTTCATATTTTAAAATAGTTAGACACGATAGTGAATACATTGTCATAGCAATTTCASTATCAGTGGATAYAATTGATAAGAACATTTTATATATGGAGACAATAACAATAKCCAGTCACATTGAAACTCACTGATATATGATATATTCATGTTAAACTATGYAGCCTTTGTARCCACCGCCACTAGTGYTCAACTTCAACTGATCAGAGTATGAGTGGATTATGCCGTTGAGACCTYAGTTGTTGCRGAGTRGCTTTCTTCRGCTGCAACTTYTGYAGTAGGMTGAAATTCCTTGAAGATCATTTTATCCATGAGTGTATCATCATGCATAGMAGGAAGCTTATCATGTAGAACCAAGGTTGTTGTATTTTCTCTGGAAGTTAAGAGATAGGGATATGCTTCATAGGGATATAGGTTCTTGTATTTTCCCTRGAAGTTAAGAGATAGGGATATGCTTCCCTCAGGTGGGATAAMTCGACCTCYCTTTGCAAGGGTAAGGAAATAAGAAAGGAGAGCGCTTGAAGGAATGAACAATGTGATTCTTGTTGCAGWAGAYGAGGGAGAGGASAAGACTTTTGGATAATCRCTTCTATAGAGAGGCTAAAGACATGAATGGGAAGAATTATGGATAATAGCTTAGAAGACTTCTGGATAATTGCTTCTATAGAGAGGCAAAAGACATGAATGGGAATGGACGTTGCGTGGAAGCCAACATACACGTTTTCATACGTTTACATGATGGTTTAGCTGGCAACTCAACAGTAAATGGGCTATGGGCTATGGACTTGGAGAAAATATTGAATATAAACATTTAATGTCAAGAAGTAATGCTAGACTCCGTTCTAGCATTACTTCATTTCTAAAAAATTAACATGCAAATGTGTTTCTTAAATTAAGTTGTTCCTGTACAATGCAAAGGTTTTTCATCGGGAAGAGGCCAAATAAGACCTCCAATCAAAAAGGTAGGACTAAAAATGAAATTTGAGGTAGAAAATTATATCCATCATTAAAAAGTAAAATGACTTTTTTGTATTGGTTTGCGTGCATAGATTGAAAAATCGATTACTATTAGTCCCTGCAACCCGAAGGGCAGGGACTAAAAATAGAAATAGTCTCAAGGTGTTTGTACCTTAATTGCATCAAATAAAATTATGCTCAATTGTCTTAAATAATAATACTTTAAGTAAACTATAATCAAATTAGTTGACCATTTTCAACTATGGTAAACATAGTCAGTTGCAGTGAACATAGCCAAGCATTGTGAGCATAGTCACCATTGTCAATTATAGTGAACATAGTTAATTGTGGTCAACTAATTACTCAATCATTGTAATTAATTATGTTCAACAAGATACTAAACAAGTAACAAAAGTCTCAAGGTATTTGTACACAATTGTGTCAAACAAAATTATGTTCAAGTGTCTTAAATAATAATACCTTAATGATCAACATAATCCAACATTGTGAACCATAGTCAACATAGTCCATGTCCCCAATTGCATTGAACATAGTTGACCATTGCGAGCATAATCAACATAGTCAATTATAGTGAACATGGACTATAATTACCTATGGTCAACAAATTACCTAATAATTATCAATGTAGTCAATTTACTGAACATAAGTTGCATAGTATTTTGTTAAGTATATTGAATTTTTTAAGTATCATTAAATATTTTGAATTCATTTAATGTAGTTTTATAGTGAAGGTTAACATGAATAAAATTTTGTATATACTTTGAACAATGATGAAGATGATGATTAATAGGGGAGCGAAGGTTAGGAGGAGGATGAAGAGGGAGAGGATCGAGAGAAGGAGGATATTGAGGATGAGAAGGAGAGGCCCTTAATGAAATCAATGTTATGAATATAAAATTTTATGCATGAAATTGCATCATCTAGAGATATTATTACATGAAATTCATCAATACAATTTCTTATCATTGCTTCCTTTTTCAAGACTCATGACAATTGACACTTCATGTTGTGTGTATGTGTATCTTTTTTTAATATTTTTTTTCTAAGAAAATTTCATGGGAAAAACCCAAGGGATAGTTCCCTACATTATTGTATTGTAGCATTAGTAAAACTTTTTCTATAGACCAATGTGCCTCACCCAGGGGGATTTAAATGGGGCTCATGTTGACACAATACTAACAAAATGCCCAAATTCCTGTTCCAAAGAATGAACTTGTACAACATGTCACGTATCCAATTTTGCAACTTTGATTCTGAAACTGTTACATGAGG
>JASDQU010284708.1:2114-14494 GCA_032191745.1 Picea mariana | reverse complement strand
CTTTTATAAAAGACTAGCCTTGCTGACTGGATTGGATGCATACATAAATTACTGAAGGATGACAGTTTTGATTATTAGTACATGCACGAGAATTGTATGTACTAGCTACACATGCAATTCTTGTACATATACACTAGTATGTATGAGTTTTCTTGACTTACTTACTAATAATGTCAGTTACTTGTTATGAATGTGTGAACCATGTTTCTTATCCTTTGTACCATAAGATACCTTAACTTCAGGACGAAGTTTCCTGAAGGGTGGGTGTATGTAACGACCCTGCTTAAATAGGTGTATAGGATAATTAATTATAATTAATTTAATAATATAATTGTCCTAAAAGAATAACTAAACCTTAATTATTTCTTAAAATAACATTTACTAATTAATTATTATTAATTAGTTATTCATGATTTTTTTATGATTACTTGAAGTATTAATTAATTCATTAATTAATAAGGTAAATAAATAAAAAAGAAGGATAATAAATTATATTATTAAATTAATTTACATACCCGATACGGGATAACATATTAACTAAAGGGGATAAGATATTAAATAAAGGGGATAAGGGGCATTAACGGGAAGGGATAAGGAGGTAATAAATGGGTTAGGTAGGGAGTAAATGGGGGGGAAGTCGGTGAAGGAGGGATAAGGAAGGGAAGGAGTTGGACAGGAGGTGATTCTACGGAGGTGGGGGATGGATTTTGGGAGCTCTGGGTATTGCAGAGAGGAGAGAAATTATGGGGAGTGAGATTGGATTGTATCAGTGCACCGGAGTTGCTGGGGGTTTTGGGCACGGGGGCCAGGATATCCATTGATATCCTGGAGCTAGGGAGCTACCTAGTTGGCAGGGAGGAAAGGTTTTGGGTAGTGTTCAGAAGCGATCAAGGAGGCAAGATGCGGACAGACGGAGGGATAATAGCATCAGGTTCAGGTATTCATTTAGAATTATGCATTGTTTTTGTATTAATTTGTTATTAAATTTATTATTCATTGTTAAAATTACATGCGTACATGTTAAGATATTTTGGAATTATTGAACTTTCATGAACCAGTAGAAATTACTAGATGTTAAATTAAATCCGGCTCCTACAAAACATATGGAAAGAAAGTGACACATAAAAGAATTTAGACTCACTTCACAGTATACAAAACATCTATAAAGAAATCAACATGTAAACGAATTTAGACCGACTTCATAGTATAAAAAACATGTATAAAGAAAGTGACATAAAGCCACAAGATATGATAAAAAATTAAAGGATTACCCATCCTATATGAAGTGTTCATCCCCACCTCACTTTCAGCTTCACCTGTGTTGTAAATTGTATTGTTAATTGTAACGTTTCTTACTTTATTGTTGGTTTAACAGATAGGAATGGGAAATGCGCTTGGGACTCTTTGTGGGTAAGCTTTTGGCGCAAATAAACACCATATGCTCGGAATATATCTCCAACGCTCTTGGATTGTACTCCTGGGATTCACAATGTTTCTTCTGCCCCTTTTTCTTTTTAAAACCCCTATTCTCATGCTCCTGGGACAATCTAAGGATGTCACTCAACTATCAAGGAGAGTAGCATTGTGGTGCATTCCTCTTCACTTTTCATTTCCATTCTATTTTTCCATTCAGAGATATTTAATTTCACAGAGAAAGAGCATTATCATAGCGTGATTAAAAATCAATTATAATTTAACTTTTATGTATGTATAGATTATAAGTTTCATATAGTGAAGAGATCAATTAATTGTAATAGAATTTAAATTGGTATATTTTAAAATTAATTAAAAAATTATTTTAATTTAACCTTTTATTTGGATGAACATAGATTTCACATATTATAAAGTAATATATATATATATATATTTGTTATAGAAAATTGATATAAATTTTTGGATATTATAAAAGAATATAGATTTGGGATAATATATATTATATAAAAAAAATATTTTATATTTTTTTTAATTATTAAAGATTGATATTTTGTGGACAATACTTCATTTGATTAATTTTAAACTAAAACAAAAAATTAATGTAAAGAAAATGTTATTTCCATTTCTTGCAAATTTCATTCATTGTGTTTTTTATACATTCTACTTTTTCAAAAACTTAGAGTTTTTGGCTACTAAGGAGAATTTTTAATCTTAGGGTTTTTTCCCACTCTTTGTAATTAAGGAGAATTTTTATCTTCTCAAAAATTCAAAGAACATTATTTAAGCTTCTAGATTATTTTTATCTCCTCAAAAATTCAAAGGTCATTGTTTAAGCTTTTAACTTTAGCTATATTGTAGAACATTGTTTTGAGAAAAAATGGGGAAAATACCCTTACTCTATTACAAAATTTCACTGCTACTACAAACCAAGATTGGATAGAAGGAACACGCTTTAGGTTTCCCAAAGTGGAAGTGATTTACAGGAGTTCATAGTAGGTTGAAAAGAGTAACTCCGTGAACATAAAGGAGGGGTGAGGTTCCTCCATTCTCCTCTTCTGTTCAATTGCCAAATTCTGAATAGTGGTGTCCTTATAACACTTCCATGTATCCAATGCTTATAAGAGGAAATGAAAGATGATCGTTTTTTTTTTTTTAATTTGCTACATACTAGGAAGGGAAAACTCAAGAGCAATTAAATATCTTTAAGTATTTATTTCTACTTAATTTGCTTTGGAATAAAATATCTTTATTTCCAAATTTATAATTTTCTTAGGAATTAAATATTTTTGTTTTTAGATTTTGTCTGGACTTAAATATTTTTATTCTCAAATTATTTTTCTTTATTTTCAAATTTGTAAATTGTTCTTGAATTAAATATTTTTGTTTACAATTTTGTAACTTGTTTTTTTTTAAGAATAAAGATCTTCATTCTTAGATTTGTAAGTTGTAGTGGAATCAAATATTTTTATTTCAAAATTTATAAATTGTCTTGAAATTAAATAATGTGTTTTTTTTTTATCTTTTATATTTGACTTGAAATTATATATCTTTAATTTTAAGATTTATTTTTTTTTTTTAAATTAGAGATGTCATATTTGTAATTTGTCTTGGGATTGAATATTTTTATTTTCAAATTTATCTTAGAATTAAATTTTTTTATATTTGACTAAATTTATTTTATTAAGGTGTAGTTTAAACATTTTTCATTTTTTACTTTTGCAGTATCACTGGAATCTCAGCAAATCAACTGATGGTATTAATATATCCATGTTTATATATAAATTTTTAGTTAATAAAAAAGATGATAATTAAGAAACATTTCTTTTAAAGTTTTTTTTATATAGAAATAAAATTTTTGAGTTAACTAAGTATTTCCTTACTTTTCATAAGATTTAATAATCCAAATTGATTTCTTCACCATCAAATGCAAATATTACCGTTAAATTGTTTATCCACCAAAAAATATGAAACCAAAACATGTTGTTTTAAAATTTCATTATCATTATTGACATTTTCATTATCATGCTTAAAATAAATTCATGTCTTAAATATTATACATTTAATTATAGAATTTAATTATAGTGTGAATATTTACATTAAGTATAAGATTTTCATCAATTTGAGAGTTATTATTATAAGTCCTCATTAAAATAGTGAACCAACCTCAAATATGATCATTTTAATTATAATATCTTTATGATTTCGATTAACAACATTAATGTAAAAACTTCCCTCAGATTACTTCAACATTTTCATTCACCCACTTAAGAAGTATGCTAGTGGTATTTATATTTCATTAGATGACAGCAGTGGCTAACATCAACGGATGTGGTTGTATTTAGATAATGGCATTTATAGTTTATTAGATGACATGATAGCAGGGGCTAACATGAACAGATGTGGTCGTATTTAAACAAATCAAATAGACCCATAAGCACTGCAATTTTATTTTTGCTGCCATCTGAAGAGTGTCCCATTTGCATCGAATTCCTTGCGTCGAAACGTGGCATTTCTACTTGGGAGAGCCTCTCATGGTTAGTAAATTAGAATCGTCTTATTATTTCCACGTTTTTATTTTTTCTATTATAAAAAATAGGATATTATATTATACTATGTGGATCAGTGTGAGGTATATTTAAGTTGAGTCTTGGGTGGTCAAATGTCAGGTCTTTGAGCTTGACCCTAATGGGGTAATGAAACAGACTGTGTTAGGTCCTGATCTGAGAGAAGGTCAAACATTGCAGTACACAGTGCCACCATTTGTTTGGTTTGGCTCATACCCAACTAATGATATGAAGAGATTTTCCAATGATGGTAGCCTACTAGTTAAAGCCCCACCTAGAGACCCCGAAATGCATTATTCATTAGTTGGATGCACATGTGCATCTTCTTTTCAATTTGAGGAATTTGAAATGGCTAAAAGATGAGAACTTTTGTCTATCAATTCACCCCCCAAACCCTTCATTATATGTTGACTGAATATCCATGTATGAGATTGGTTATGACAGGATAATTGTAGAATTTCACATGTCTCAACATGAGGAAACTATTCATCATCTTGCAAAATCCGGGCGCTTGATGTAGATTTTTATGATGTAGATTTGTATGAGATTGGTTATGGCAGGCTAATTCTAGAATTTCACATGTCTCAACATGAGGAAACTATTCATCATCTTGCAAAATCTGGGGACTCTGCCATACCTCAAGACCTAAGAAATAATGCATTAGGCCAAGGTCTTTCATCTCAAATTCTGAAGCGAGCTTCTTCTTACATTCAGTGATGATATTTTCTTCTCCAGTTAAGAATAATTCATCCACATACAGCAACAATATCACCAACTCATCATTCATAACCTTGAAATAAAGGTTAGAATCAACTTTACTCTTGGTAAAGCCCAAGCACGTCAGGAAACTGTCAATCCTTCCCTACCAAGCTCTAGGATATTGCTTCAACACGTACAAATCTTCCTTCCACTGGTATACATGAGTCTTTCTATCTTCAATATTTAAATCAAAGTTTCTCATTACATTGTACCAATCTGGTACACTTTCTCAGCGACAACTCAATCTACACAAACATGTGCTAGCTCTATGTGCTTTCTGTAAGGCACTATCTGTCTCACTGTATGGGCTTATGTCCTCTACTCTCTCTTCAACTATTCCTTTTGGAATCTGGGACTCTGCATCTGCAGCTACTTTGAGGCTAAGAATGACTGCTTCATTCTCACTGTGGCTGCTAAAATCTGAGAGTAACTCCTCTTATTCTATCACAACAATAGTTTCATCTGAAACTGAGAGTGGCTCAATAACTAATACTGAAGATAGCTCTTCTTCTTTCATGGAGGTAACTTTATCTTTCATTGTAGTCATGTCTCCATGACCCAACTAATGTACTGCACCAGCTGCCACTCAATTTTAAATATGGGGATTGCTCCCCCTGCATCTCATACTATATATGAATCATGGTTTTTCTGGTTGTCTTCATAAATACTGGAACTATTTCTTCAATAAGTGTCTCGTCGTAGTCTTCTCCCTTTTGCTAGGAGAATCCTCTGGACATACATCAGGCTTTGAACATCTGCAACACATTTGATCTATATAGATCAATATTGGAAGTCAATATTGACTTATCTTCTCACGGAAGAATCCATATCCTAGTCTTTCTGACTGACTTCCTTCTCTTTCATTGAAACAATGGAATCTTCCTAGGAGATTTCATATCTTCTAGAAGTTTCTGAAGCTACGATCTAGTCTTCTCACGGCATCTGTCTCCTAGTCATGGAAGTTGGCTCTTCATCTGATACTTTCTGAGATAAGGCTTACTCTTGATTTCTTCTGAGTCTATAAGGACTTCATCATCTCTCACAGGGTATACTTGGTGTTGAATACCAAGTCTAGATTTGAAAGACAAACATAGGCTTCAAACGAGTTATGCTTCTCATTCTAATGTTCGGTCATTTTTGGAGCCTTCTACTCCTTTCAATCAATTTTCATATGAGATACTATGAATCTCAAGAGATAGCTTCTTCTTCATCTTTTTTAGTACATGAGTGTATATGGTCATGTACATAGTCTGCTTCATGTCTCGTTTAATGCGTTGCCTTCTGCAACCTTCACTATAGCTTCCTCAGGGTTATCACCTGCGACTTGGAACAAGGTCAACAAAATAGCAAGCAAGAATAATATCCTTTTGATAATAGTAGATAAAGCAATAGCATGAATAATCATCACAGTATCTCCTTTAGATCTATCACTTGTAACTTGTCTGAAGCAAAGATTAAAGGTAAGGAATACAATACAAAATGAGGTCAACACTCTTATAGTGTTGTGATAGAACACTCCTCCATGGAAACCTGGAACTAGCACATGAATTTTCTCCTAGAGGAGGTGTTAGTTGTATCAGGCAAATGATCACATTAAGCATGTACCTCTATATGCTCACATGCTACCACGTATAATACTTTTCAAAGACTTCTATCTCAACTATAGTGGTTACTTGTAAAGGGGTAGTCATCAACTTGTCATGTGTAACTTTGAATCAACTTGATTAATCAAACCTAGAACCTGGAGCCTTGTCCTCAAGAATGAGTGGGTTGCTACTTTCCTTCCAAGTCTCCTTCACTCAATATGACAAGTGTTTTCTTCAACCTGTCTTTTGTACTAGGACAGTATGTTCTCTTGACGGAAGGTTAGGTTAGAGAATAAACTCTATGATCTCTACTTTAATCCATCTAATAATTTGATCATAGCTTCAACATGCAACACTGATCAAAATAATGTCATAACAAATAGATGCATATCAGAATAATCAAACCTGAGTTGCATTATTCTTCTGAATGTGTTGGATCTTGAGATCCCTTTGGATCTATGGCAAGATATCCCTTCTCATGCAAATACCCTTTAAATTTTAAACATTTAAACCTATGTGAGTGCATACCTATGATAGCATTTGCAGGTAGTGGCATGATAGCATTTGCAGGTAGTGGCACCATCTGGCAGCAGCGGTAATCATTACCATCTCTTAAAAAATTCAAGGGTGGCTGCAGCTGGTACTACAACTAATACTTCAACTAGTACTACAACTGTAATTGATACTACAACTGCTTCTAAGACTGCAACTGCAACTTAGGGTTTTATGAGGAAACCCTAATTTTTCAAACTTCAAATTTTGAAATTCTGATCCAGGGGATAGATGCGTTGAGCTCAGGCGAGTAAGCTAATGCAGTCACATTTATGAAAATCCAACTTTTACCTCCTCAAACTTGACAAGTGGATTTTTGGACTGGTTCTTCTGGTTTTCTGGTACTTCTGGTACTTCTAGTACTTATGGTTTTTTGGTTTTTTGGTATCGATGAAAACTAGGGTTTCACTTTCCGAGAGATCTACCCACTGAAAAGGTGCATTGAAGGTCCCAAAGAACTCCTTGGGTTAGGGCACACTTTTCTAGATGGTTTTGAGGTTGAAACTCTTCTGCAATAAAAAGCCCTAATTTGCATGTACGACAATAGTGACGTTTTTCTCTTTCTCTTGTGAAAGATGCTCTCTTCAACTTAGCTCTGATACCATGTTAAGGTTTAATCTATTATTAGAGTTCTTTTCATTTCACTAGATAACAATAGCATAAGATAGGATCACTGAGAAATACACAATCACAAGAGACACATCATTTATCCTGGGAAACCCTCATGGGGGAGAAAACCTAGCAAAACTTCCTTATTATAGAAAGCCAATACAATTCCAAGAGATAACTCAAACAAATACATAAATTCCTCTCCCAAAAATGTGCCTCTCTCTCTCTCTCTCTCTCTCTCTCTCTCTCTCTCTCTCTCTCTCTCTTCTCCAACTATAGCTCCTAAACTTGCTTCTCAATGAACAAGTGAGTGTATGTACAAATGAGGTGCTAGCCTCTTTATTTATACAATCTGGCATGTGTGGACGTAGGTGTCTTCTCACTGGCAGGGCCGACTTCTTATTCTGAGTGGTTATAACCACTTTAATATATTTTGGTTGGGCCGACTTCTCATTCTGGGTGGTTATAACCACTTTAATATATTTTGGTTGGGCCGACTTCTCATTCTGGGTGGTTATAACCACTTTAATATATTTTGGGGCCGACTTTTCATCTAGCCCATTACAATTAGGGTTTGACCAATCCACAAAAGGGGATTTGGTCACTTACAATACCCGACATGATCAATCCACAAAAGGGGATTGATATAATGANTATAACCACTTTAATATATTTTGGGGCCGACTTTTCATCTAGCCCATTACAATTAGGGTTTGACCAATCCGCAAAAGGGGATTTGGTCATTTACAATACCCGACATGATCAATCCACAAAAGGGGATTGATATAATGAATAATACATCAATAATAAATAGAATATTATTTGTAGTTACAATATTTCAACAAAGACAAGCATAAGAGAGAGAGATAGATCAAACGCCCAAGAGGAGCATAAATTTCAGCCAAGTCTCTCACTCAAGAGAGAGTGAGTATAAAACGAAATGTCACAAGGCCTTTATTTATACAAGACCTTCTAAAATTAGTTTGTCCTCTTAAATTAAGGTTAAAACACAATTAGGGAGGCCTACCTCCTCTAATTTCTCCTTTACAAAATCAAAATTTAATTTTACAATTAAAAGAAGCCCTAAATGATGACACCATGCCCTCTAAGGGAGATGTTTTCACAATTTGAGCAACTTGTTGGGTAGCTTGAGGGAGACATTGGCATCCATAGGCCATAACTACATGGTGCTAGGGTCTTCCCTCATACAATCATGCAAATTCATCATCAATCATCACCACCATCACCAAAACCCTAGACCCCAATGTGACGCCAAGCCCCAAAAAGTGACGTTTTAGGCTTCCAAGGCCAAACATTGGGCAAGTAGGGGGATAGTCTCTTCCATCAAGGTGTGCTCTCATGCCTTCAAAGGAAAAAATTTCTGACCTAGGTGTCCAAGTAGCAAGGATGCATCATCCATCCTGTGGGATTCATGCCCCAAGTGAAGGTCCAAGTGACCTTGTGCCTCCACAAAAAGCTCTCCACCTGTCAAGGCCCTGCAAAGTAAATAAAATTCTCCCTCCAAGGGCTCACGAGTCACAAGAATCATGTCAAGTAAGCCATACATAATAAAAGAACCACCTGAACATGTGCATCAAGTCCCCCCTCTCAAAAATAAATCAATGCTCAAAGACTTTATGCAACTTGCCAAATTTAGGTATGGGAGGGTTGTCATGGTGACCTATTGGGTGAATCATTCCCCAAGTTAATGAGTATTTCCCAGGTGGACCCTATTTAAGTCATGTAAAGAGTATGAAGTGGATGGGGGGTAATACTTTTGGGCATGGGGTTTCTTGACATACAAGGGCTCATATTGTCTCATTTATGGGTGCCTTTGTAGAGGGTGTGTTTCCCTTCATTTGTGATGCATGATTTTTCCAAGCCCTTTTTCCATTAGTTTATTAGAGTGCTCCCAAGTTGAAGCTAAGGTGGGACTTCTACCTAAGCATGAAAAACATTTCCCACCTTAACTCTACCCTGGTCACACATTGTTTTCCCAACTTGAAGACAATGTGTGGGACTTCTACCTAAGCATGAAAATCATTGCCCGCACACACTCTACCTTGGTTGGCATGTTTAATTGGTTATTTATTTTATAGGTGACTCAATTTTTGTGAGAAACATTTCATTGTTCTCAGAATTCCTTGATGAGAATATGGAAGGTTTATGATTGGATTTTATCTTTTTACAACTGCAAGCCTCTGGGCCTTCATCCCCTTCTTCCCATGAAATAAGGTACAAGCTCTTCCTGGGTCAATGTGGCCCAAAAACCCAAAAGATGAGGAAATGAAAGGAAAGAAGCATGGAAATTCGCAAGTATGTGCGGGATTATTATAATGACTCATCAAGGAGACCCACCAGTAACAACCATTTCCATGAGGGTGACCACTTACTAGGGAACAATGTCAACCACCAAGGTGAAATAAGACAAAGAGCATAATTTCCAAGAAAACGTTTTCAAAATCAAGGAAGAACCTTTTGCAACATATTCAAATGTTTCATTTATTAAAATGACACTTACTACAATGACAGGCTCATTACCTCATCGAGCAAGACCTGTTGTCCTCTGTGGGCCAAGTTTATGTGGTGAATGTTGCAACCATCGATCTCGTGGTGATGAGTTGTGTGATGTGGGGCTCTGTTTGCTAGTCTGTCTCTTGGTACTCCATGTCTGCAACCTGAGGGCCTTGAGATATCATCTCCTTAGTTATCCCTAGAAAAGGGGGATAACAATTTCAAGCCTCAAAATTGACCCCATATCTCACTCTAGGGCCAAATATTACCTTAGAGCTAGTGTAATGGTTTAGGGACGTGTGCATGGTCAAGTGCCTTGGAAGTTTTTAGAGGGCCTAGATCCCTATTTTTTTGGTTTTGGACCATGACCGGGCTAGGATGATTTTCCATATTCCACCATAATTTGGAATTGGGCTTGTATACCTTTCTTGGGAGAACAATATCTTACAGAGGGATTATGGTGTGGTCTAGGGCATCATACCTAGTCCCGAATGCATAAATGCATTGTTTAGGATCTCACACAATTTCTTAGAAGTAGTGTATGGGTGCCTAACCCATTGAATTGTATTCCTGAAACACGTCTTAGCCAAAACATATCATATGTGCATATATCTCATACAAGTTCCAAAGATACCATCCAATGGGAATGTCTCATGATTTCTTCTCCCATTCATAGCCCACGTGCCTTAGAAATAACTTGTTTAAGATCCAAGTCCTTGGAATTTTCCCTTGAAGCATGTTTTGGGTGAGGAGAGTTACCCCTTGTGCATGAAACCACTAAATTTGAATCAAAAACCACTCTTGGGATTTACAAGCTAAGCACATTGTTTTAGCCTTAAAACATGTCTTTGGTTAGGAGATTTGTCCTTAGTTAACCAAACCTTGGATTCGAGCTAGTATCACACTCACAAGATAAAGATTCCTCTCAAAGTGCTTGTTTAGGGATTAAGTAGTGTTTAGGACCTAAGCACCTAAGTTTTAGCTCTGAATGATGTTATGGGCTAGAATAATTATTTTTGGTTCACAAAACTTTAGAATCAAGCCTATATGCCACTCATCAGACAAGATTTTTTATGGTGTTATTTTAGGTCAAGGACTTTTCATTTTCTTGTGAGTCGTACACATAGTGTATAGGGCTTATGCTCCTTTTTTTTCTGTTAATCGTGTATTGGATGAAGAGACACATCTCTAGTGTGACAATCCTAGAAATCAATTCCATATGTGATTTATAGGATTAAGAATCCTTTCAGAAGGTCTTTGTGATGATTCTTGAGAAAAATTAGGTGGGCCAACCACTTTCTCTAGAAGGATTCTCACATTCTCTAAACCTTCATGCATGGCCTATGTATCTTAGATTAGGAATTTAGGGCCCAAGCCCTTTTATTTTAAAACTGAATCATTTATTTGGCCATGAGACCTATCCTTAGTGTGTCAAACCAAAGAATCAAGCTTGTGTCCCACTCTTGGGGAAAGGATCACTTACAAAGGGATTGTATGTGATGATCCATAGACTTATGCATTGTTCAAGGGCCATATACGATTTATATAGGGTTTAAGTCCCTCTTTTTTCATCTTGAAGCATGCCTTAGGTTAGGAGAAAGATGGGAAAAATATAGCTCATGGAAACCATGTATCATTGATTGGAAATATCTACATGGCTTGTAAGTCATATAAGCATTGTTAGAGTTTGAGCCCCTAGTTTGTTGCCTCAAACTATCATGGTTTAGGAGATGTGTTTGGTGTGCCAAACCTTAGAATCGAGTTCATATCCCACTTTGGGGTCAAATATTCTTTCTAGAGTGCACATTGTGTGGCTCAGGGCCTTTCATGGCGAATGAGCCATAAAAGTTCTGTAGGACCTACAACCTCAAGTTGCTCTACACACCATGTCCTAAAAGTATTGCATAGTTCTAAGGCATCGATTTCCATGCTTGAATCATATCTTGCACAAGGAGACTCACCTTTGGTGTGTTAAACCCTTGAATCAAGGCCATGCCCTAGTCCTAAGCAAAATATTCCATACAAAGGCCATGTCTCATGCTCTAGGGAATTTTTAATTATAATTTTGATAATTTTAAAATAACAATAACAATAATTTGTAATATATATATATATATATATATATATATAATAAAACTAATTTTAATGTAAAGTTGACATGTATTTTTGTTTTAGTGTCATATTACATGACGATAAAACGATGTTGGTTGGTGTAGTAATAACATGTTTGCGATGTTGAGATGACACCGATCGACACACCCTTCGTGTCAACATTGTGACATTTGATGCATAAATGATGCAAGGTTGACACAAAAAAATTTAAGCAACAAAAAAAGATGCAAACCCTATATTTGCATCATTT
>JASDQU010284707.1:0-14494 GCA_032191745.1 Picea mariana | reverse complement strand
CACACATTTAATGACACAATAAATTTTTGGTCAAATCGACCCTGGAAAAACCCCAGTGTGGGGAAAACCAGTGAGAGAGAGGGAGTTCTTCTTATTTCTTCAAATCTGGAAATTACATCAGCAAAAATAAAACCAACAGTTTACTTATCTCTTCCTCGTTTTCCGTGCTTGAAAATCACTGGAAGAAATACACCCACAGCAACCTCGAAATTCGTGCACTCACACACAGCCGTACTGTACGAACTATTTCTTCATTAAATGTTGTACGGTTCACCTTGAAAAACGCGCCCAGAATTTATTACAGTTGTACGGCTGCCGTACGACCTGTACGGAACAGTTAATGCTGCCCAATGCCTCGATTTGCATGCTGTTCTGAGTGTATAACAGGTACAGAAATCCCTGATGTATCAAATCCGTACCGTACGGATTAATTAATGTTGTTGGCTGCCTCGATTTGCGTGCCCAGCTTTGCCTTGAAAATCGTGCCTCCTCTTTGCTGTTCTTTCCTCTTCAAAAAATAGAAACCCTTCTCCTGTTCTTTCTCTCTCTCAACCTCTCAATCTCTCATGGAAAGAATGAATTCGTTTTTGGTCTTTTTTTCCTCCTTTAGAATCCCTAAGTGACTTTTAGGTTTCCCTTTTGATCCAAGGGCTCACATTGCCCAAGATCAACGGTGAGAATTAAATGCTCCATTAAATTCACTTTATTTAATTTCACTCACCCAACTTAAATAAAAACCCACTTGGTGCTTTAAGTTCCTAAGTCACTTTTCACTTTCTAATTTAAAGTTCACTCTACCACTTATAAAGTGACTTTATGAAAAAGACCCACTTTTAAGTTGTGGACCACATTCCTAGGTAAAAGTTTAAAAACCCATAGGAACCACTTGTCCAAGGTACAAATCTTCATAAAAATTCAACTGAATAATATAATTAATCATTTCACAATATTAAGTATCTCTTACATGGTGGGGTCGGTCGCCGACTTGTACCCTTTACAACACAAATTAGGGTTACAACAAATCTTACTCTCAAACAATATAGCAAGGATCTCTCTCATCCTCTAGTGCTCAACCACTAGGGACACGTCCACCTGTGCTCAACCACAGGGACGTCACTCTCAACAGATCAACTCAACTAAGTCCATAGGAGTACCATCTGGAGAGCCATCTCAAGCTGACTCAACTACGTCCATAGGAGTACAAGGCAGGAGACCATCTCAAGCCGACTCAACTCAGTCCAGAGGAGTACAAGCCAAGAGACCATCTCAAGTCATCTCAACTCAATCCAAAGGAGTAGACAAGAGACCACACGTCATCACAACTCAATCCAAAATATGGCGCACACCCATCACATGGGCACACCCAAAACATGGGCTCTCTCACAAATCGTCAATACTCGGTCGAGAGGAGAACGACCTGGAGAATGTCACACGACACTGCAAATTCATTCATTCATTGATTGAGTTATACAGAGTATATCATGTGTAAATTATCATTCATTCGTTTGGTTAATGAGAATTCTTCCATTCTTTCTCTCATGCTTCTCTTTTTTCATATTTTCTCTGCAATCTATGTATGTCATTTGCTAGCTAGATCTATTCTGTGCAGGTTCAACACATTTATAATATATGTATATATAATATTCCAAATTCGAACAGCCATGCATTTTTATAGAATAGTTTGTGAATTTGACAATAGATTTTCCAAAGCATATGCAAATACTTCTCCATTATTCAGAGCAAAAGAAGCTTACACTTTAGATAATTATTTTCATGTTTTAGTAAAAACTCCATTCCATAAAATTAACTGAGTACCTCATTAAATGGAAGAACTTTCCATAGGAGGTTCATCATGGGAGACAAAAAAAAATCACCAACAATACCCTTATCTAACCTTGCTTTGAGGACAGAGCATTTTTGAAGCAAGAGGCAATGTGATATACATAATATAAGATAGAAATAATAAAATATCATAAATAACCATAATATACCCTTCCACCTTTTAATTTGTTGCTTGTAATATTTTCCATAAATATAAGATGTATTTTAAATTAAAAAATATAATAAATAACACAATAATAAGAATAAAGACTAATACATAATAATAAAGCATAATAAGTACGTCAAAGAAATGACTATTCATAAAGGCACTAAGAGGCACTTCTCGACTTATAATTATAATCGGGGTCCCACTTCAATGTATCATCTCATCATTCATTCATTCATTATATATATATATATATATATATATATATATATATATATATATTGCNNAGTTTTCGGGATGGGGGGATGTGTCCCCAGGACAGCTAGAGCGCAACCCCAAATTATTCATGCGGCGGTGGGTTGGGGATGGCAATAATATATATATATGTGTGTGTGTGTGTGTGTGTGTGTGTGTGTGTGTGTGTCCATTGGATGTAGCCTGAGTGGTTGGGAGGAATGATTGTTATCCTCCCCACCCGGGTCAAATTCTTGGAGTGACATGTTGTGCCATTAATGGGTCTATAAGACGCTCTTGTTGTTGAGCACCCACTATTTCGAAAAATATTATCTTTCCCATGTTCCTTCGCGGATTTCAGGGGGTTTTCCCATGGACGTAGAGAGCATTGATCTTCGGTGTCGTGAACCACATGAATATATATATATTAGAATTCACCATAAACATTTGTAGTTGCTTCAAGCTTGTAAGCATAACAAGCAATACCAAGGTTCTTGGGAGCGGGGAGTGGGAGGAGGGAGTGGGAGCTGGAGCGGGAGCGGGAACCACAGATTTTCAAAAATCCCCGGGAGTGAGAGCGTTTCAGGAGCGTTTTTTATATATTACATAAAAAATATATATTTTGATGCATATATATATATATATATATATATATATATAAAACATGCAGAATGTTGAATCAATTGCAAAACATGAAAACATAGATATAAGATCATTTAACTAATTGATTAGTGATGAATCGATGAGCATTAAAGCATCAACCATTTAGTACATACTACATACTACACATATAACATCAATCATAAACATTTGTGGGACTCAACATTATGTTGAGATTTGGTAGCTTAGAGGTACTTCTGCATTGGCAGCGCTCAGCTTGTAGAAGTGACCAAGCAAATTTTCTCCTAGTGACTTTATAATTATAAAGTGATTTTATAAAGTTGAGGCTTTTAATTTCGAAATGTAATAGTGACTTTATGATGTTATGGGTCACTATTAATTTAAGTGACCTCAACGAATGATTAAGTCATGACAGTTGATCTCAAGGGTAAGTGAAGAGTCACTCAAGGGAAATCAAGGATTAGAGGAGTTACAATTCGAAATTGCTTAAAGGCAGCTCATTAGGACAAGGAGGGCGCACTTTTGAGGAGAGCTTGAGGGAAAGTGAAGGGGCACGCATCCCAAGGAGGAGTTCTTTGCTTGAGAAAAGAACTACAGCAAGAGGGACTTGGCACACATCCCTAGGAGAGGGATTGGCACGCAGTCCAAGGAGCATTTGCAGCATTCAGCAGTCCATACAACAGCTACAGTAGAGGCCATACAGCAGTGTTTTGCTGGCCGTACAGCAAGAGGAGGCACATAAATCGAGGCTGTGAGTATACAGCAAGAGTGGCACGATTTTCTATGCTAGTTTGCTGAAGTTTTCTGTTCTGTTTCGTACCGATTCTCTTGGCACAAGTTTTTATACATTTCTGTGATTGTTTGTGGAGATTTACTAATTGTTCTGGGCCGTACTGGTCGTACAGTTGAGGCAATCTGCCCTAGTTAGTCTGATACAGTTTGTATTGAAGGATGACTTGTTGAAATAAGAGATATTCTGTGCTGTAATGCTGATGCTTGTTGCTGTTGTATAAACTCAGATTTTCCTTGAGCAGAATAAAGAGCTTCTTATCCTTAAATCTGTCCCTAATTTTCTGTGTATTTTTCAAGTGGTATTGCACAGATTTTTGTGCCAAATGAAGGTTACAGCCTGCTGATATATAATTTATTTCTGCTGCTATTTTATTTCAGAACTTGGTTAATAGTATTTCAGCTCATAAACAACAGTGGTATGGCTGTTAGATATTTATAGGAGGCTGAAATCTAATTTAGTCTAAGTGGTATACTGAAATAAGATGTACTTCAACACATTAAAGCATCATAACATCAATCATAAAAGCATCATAACATCAATCATAAACTTCAAAGGTAAATTGTCATATGATGTTCTTAAGTTCATAGCTTCATAACTTCATTGTTTACAGAATAAGCCATAATAAAGACTCAAGACAAAGTACTAAGTTTTAGAGACTACTTCTAAACATGAAACAAAAAAAGCGATCTAGCAAGTACTAAGTACTATGCTCTAAGTTTTCATCTTGCCACGAGAAACTTCTAGTTTCTTCTCCCATGATCTTTGAATAAGAGGAGGAACAAGTGGAAGTGATCGTGGAACACGACCAGCAGTTGAATGGCCCCCACGTGACAATGGACGTTGTGCAGATAAAGGTAAAACTGATGAATCTGGAACCCTTGTAGTGGATGGGGGTGGCATGTCTCCTCCAGGAATATGATCGCCATCATGATCACTCAAAAGTTACTCTTGCAAGCGCTCTAAAACAATGGTTCCATCCTGTAAATTAGTCTCCTCTGGATTGTTATCCCAAGTCATATCTCTTTTACAAAAAGCATTCCCCTCTACATCACAGTAATGCGACAACAACCTCAAGTTGTAATGCTCATAAACCAAGCTTTCTACCCGGTTTGCATTCAAGTTGTTTCTCTTTACATTGTGGATGAAGCTATAGGTGCTCGAACACCTCTCTGCAGAAGAGGTGTTAACGACCTGACAAAGCACCTTCACCGCCAATTTATGCAAATTTTTGGCAGGGGAGCCATACATGTTCCACCATTCGATAGCACCCAACCTGTCTCGATCTTTGGTTGCATGCAAGTTACCAAAGACTCCATGCTCACTGATGTATTTGCTCAATTCGCTTTGTACTTGAGCACACTCCTCTTCATCAAGTACCAACTTGTCCAATGCAAGCATATATCCATTTTGCACCTCTGAATCTATGTGTGGTTTTCTCCTTTCCCCACCCCCGGGTGTTGGTTGGGCCAACCAAGATGAAGAATAATATTTTGGGGTAAGGACATATGCCAGGGCATGGAGTGAAACATTCAAATTATCCAACCTTTTGACCACAAGTTTATGGATATGATCATACAAGATCGCATCCTTCGGCTCTACAATGTCTTTAATTTGGCCTAGCATGATGTCCATCTGCTCATACACCTCTCCAATCACCAGTCAATCTGTATCTACAAACCGAATCATAATGTAAATGGGTTTGGTGAACTACAGAATATACCGAACCTGTTGCTAAAAATGGCCATCAAGAACTGTGTCCTCCACCTCCTTAAAGTCACTTCTCTCAGATACAAATGTAGCCCTGTCTTTTAGATCCTGCCATGAATCACTCGACGCCATACTAGCCAATGCCTCTCTTACCTTCAACAGACACCTGAAGGTGAGATAATAGCTAGCAAATCGGGTCTCTGCAATCTTTAGTAACTCCAACTTGGAGTGACTGCAAAAAATGTAGTGGGCCATGCTATGATTGGTAATAAATCTTATCATCTTATTCCCTCTCTTGTACAAAGAACTAATCCATCTATAATCATGATCCTTCATTTTAATGATATCATGCATCAAAAGGTTCATTGTGTGAACCAAACACCCCAACCAAAATATATTGGGGTACCTATCTTCAATGATTGCTCCTGCTTCCTTACAATAAGCAGCATTATCATTGATGACTTGAATGACATTGTAGGGCCCAATTGCTTGAATGGTTTTAAGCAAGGCATCTACAATATTAATCCATGTTTTGTAGCGATTCGAGTAGTCGTGGGTTGAAAGGGAGATCGCACCACTCTTAGACACAGCAAGAATATTTATCAGTGGTTTGCCTTTCACATTTGTCCAACCATCAGATACAATTGATACCCCATTTAGGTTCCACTCATTTGTAAATTTTCCTAGAGCACCTTGGATTTTGGCTCTTTCCCTGTCAAGTCCCACGGTTCTAGCTTTGTCATACTCGAGGCTCCTATAACCTTTAGGGGCACCATTGATGGCTTGGACCATTTCATGCCAATATTGTGAGCGAAGAACATTGAATGGTATACCACATGCATATAGAATCCTGTAAACGTTTGCACCCACATCATCTCTACAACCTTGGTCAAGGAATTCTGATAGTGTTCTAGGTGAAGACGAAGGCGAGAATGCATTAGCATGGGGGGATGCGCTTCGACCAATGAGCATTCTTCCTGCATTCTCAGGTTCACCCCTTGGTCTTTTGGCTTTGTTTTGTGCTACCTCCTCTTCCCTTTGGTATTTAAGTCTATCTTTGGAATCGATACTCACACATGCTTTGATTCCTATATTCTCATCTTCATCCCAATACATAGGCCCACATAGATGCTTTCTCACACGGGTATAGGAACCTGTGTATTCTGTATGACAATGGTGGCATATAAATTTCGTTGTTCCACCCCCTTTCCCTCCACTAAGCTTGGTGACATACTTCCACAGAGGTGTGTACCTGTCTTTGGATTTTTGGGGATCCTGACCATCACTGTCATTTTCATTGTCTCTGTCCCCTTCCATTCCTTCCTCCTCTCCTTGGTATGTGTTGTCCACTTCTATTTCTTCATCCCTATCATGGGTATTTCGACGTGAACCTCCCACCACCATCATTATAATAAAAAATGGAACCAAAATGGCACACCACATTGACATCAACATCACGAATGTTGAACCTTGGCCCTTGATAATAAGTTGCTACTTGCAATAGAATGATAGAGGAGAAATGGGAAAGAGTAAGAGAAGAAACTAGTTTACAACACATACATTTAAACAAAAAAAAAAACAAAAAAGAAAAATGGGCTTTAAGAGCCTACCTCTTTAGCTCTCCGATGGTGGTTGAATATGACTATGGTGGCCTTCAATCTCCCTTCCAAGATCTCACAAATGGTAGCCTTCAATCTCCCTTCCAAGCTCTCACAAATGGTAGCCTTCAATCTCCCTTTAATCTCCTCAAGAACTAGCAAGAACCCTCTCAAGAGTCAAAACCCTCTTAGCAAAGAAACCCTAGGCTACCTTTCCCTTGCTTCGTTTCTCCAAAAAAACTAAAAAAAAACAATTTCCTCCTCATGCGCGCGCACTTGGCGAGCGTTTTTTTTTCCCTTGGGTGCATCCAGGGAGCGTTCGCTCCCTGGATGCTCCCTCAAAAACCAAGGAGCGCATTTTTTTAGAGGAATCGCGCTCCCTAAAAACGCTCCCCTTCAGAGTGCGTTCGAGGGGAGGGGGGGGGCACTTCCCTGCAGCTTTGAGCTATACTATATAGTATTATGCACAACCCTTACACTTGCCAATTTTGAAAAAGCTCGAGCAATTTAAAAAAGCGCCTAGTGACATTCCATTGTTGTCTGCTAGACATGAGCAAAATGCAATTTAGCTTTCGGAAACTTAAGTGAGAATTGTCTCTATAGCAGCTTTTCTTCCTCATATTTCTTGTTAATGATGATTACGTTAAAACATAAAATCCATTCCCTTCTCAATGGGTTTTGCATATTTTTACAGGTATATTGAAAACCATTATAAAACACTTTGGTTCCGTAAAGAGACTAGATTCATATTTCAGATTAAAAAGCTGATTGACTAGGAATTTATTCAAACAATTAGTACCCAATCCAAGTCACAACTATCCGATTGTTTTCACAATGCTCGAAGTTGAGATGTTGGAAGCATTAGACTTGAATGACTCCTGGAAACCCATGTACAATACGTAAAAGCTAAGAGGACCAAAATAATAAGAAGAACGAGAGAAGTAACCACAAGGATCAGCGCTTTGAAACATTGCATTGCCTATTTATTTGGCATGGAAGCTTTGCTTGTTGTAATGTTGTTGCTGGGAAATCAATATATAAATCACCAGAAACCCAAATCGAAACCCATCATACAAAACCCATGTTTTGAGTTGCAACATGTACAACAGATTTATATTCAATGCAATACAAAAATAATGGATGGGAAAAATGATCATATTGTCCAATCATCAAGTTCCATGATTGTCAAAACTAAAGATATATGCCCAGAATATCTCTAAAATCTCCCAAAAAATCCCCGAAATCTACCCAGAACAGCCCGGAACTCTGTCCCGAACATCCCTGAAATCTACCCAGAACATCTTGGGGATGACCAGCAAGTCTCAGAGTTCCCAATGGAGTCCCCAACAGTTTGGGGACATTTCCTAAGGGTCCCCAAGTCCCTGAAACACGAGAACAACAGGTACATAGGTTTTTTTGGGAGGGACTGGTCCCCATGCAACATATATATATATATATATATATATATATATATATATATATATATATATAAGGTCACGGCCAAGTCAGACACCAAATTGGTGATTGAGACCCCCTTCTTTGTGGGACAAGGGACCCCCTCCACACAACGATTTGACTACTAAAGTCTACGGAGGTATACATACCCTACCTCCCTCTAGATTTGAACATGTGACCTCCAAAGAGGAAACACATAATCCAAGTTTATAATGGATTGTTCCAATTTAGAATAATATATATATATATATATATGCCAAGACTTCTCCATTATTCAAAGCAAAAGAGGCTTATGCATTAGATAAATATTTTCATTCTTTTGATTCTCCATTTGGTTTCATCTTAAGAAAAGTGTGTTGGAAAATGTTTCATGAAGATTTAGAAACAACATATATTCTTGTCAAGAACTTGGAATTTTTTCTCCATTGTAACACTAATCAAGATGATAGTGCTTCTGAAATTGCTCTGTATATTAACTTTTTGTAACCTAGCACACAACTATTAATTCCAAGCAAAACTAATTTACTGAATCACAATACAACTAGGTTCTTAACAATGATCAACGGAAACACTAACAACAGAAACCATAAAACATTTGCGCACGAGATTTGGGTAAAACCCCTCTGGAAAAACCCTTGTGGGAAAACCAGTTTTGTGATGATTTTATTGCTATAAAATCAGGGCTCCCGTCCTAGGATAATGGCCCTTCTGAGGAAATACAAATCAACAATTAGCCTAGCCCAAGATATGCCCTTCGATCTCGCTG
This sequence comes from Picea mariana, assembly GCA_032191745.1. Lineage (NCBI taxonomy): Eukaryota > Viridiplantae > Streptophyta > Pinopsida > Pinales > Pinaceae > Picea > Picea mariana. The sequence continues at coordinate 5,333 of JASDQU010284707.1, read as the reverse complement.
ACTACTATCTTCCTTCCTGGCCCTTTGCACCCTTTCCTCGGCCCTAGCCCTGCACACCCGAGTGCTCACTCACTCTTTGTGTACCATCACTGTGCTTGTTGAATCTCCTTAGATCTGATAACTGAGGCCCTAGCTCGACCTCCTCTAGCAAGCTCTACTTAGTTCGCTACCTTGATCACTCTCAGAACTCCCTCTCAAGCTCAGATGGTGAGTCTCTCTTGTGATGATGAGAAATGAGGCTCTCTTGGTCTTTTATATACCCTAGCCTTTCTCTCATTTAATCCTGGCCCTTAGAGCTTCTCCTCAAGATCTAGATCTAACGGTGGGAACTTAATCAATTGTTGAGATAACTTAAGTCAAGATCAACAGTTGTGACTTAATCTCATATTGACTTAAGTTATCCCCCACCATTACTAAATGGTCTAGACATAAGATGGCCCCTTTCACATTGCTAGACACCCCCAATATGAAGGTACCTGCCCGAGCTACACTTTCTAACACTCACTCTTAGCGAGGGAGGTACTAGCACAGGAGTTGCCTCCTCCATGATCTACATCTTTGTCGATCTCTTCCTATGAATCTGAGAGACATGCTCCCTCTGGATTAGTATACTCGGCCTCCTCTCTACTGTAGTTATTTCTACCTGCTGCACTTAAGCTATCTGAGTATCCCCTCTCATCCAGTTGGGACCACTCCCACCATGTGGGTCTGCTAAGGAGAGCCTCTTGCTCTCTCAAGAATGGTCCAACTGATCCCATGTTTCTTCTAGAGTTGTATATGGGCCGCCCCCATATCTTGTACAATTGACCCTCACTGTGGTCGATCATAACAGGTACCCTGGAGCTTCTCACCATGTAAAGAAAATATGGACTCCACGACCATAAAAACCAACTCCATAGCCCTGATCCTCCAAGGCTGCAACTGAGAGCACATTGACTCTCATCCCTGGTACAAAAAGTACTATGATCACCCTTAGATTCCTGCCTGACTATCTAGAGGGTCATTGTTCCTTCTCCCCTGACTGTTGCCATGTTGGGGTGAATCCCAAACCTCACGAAGCCCCTAGCCTGCACTGAGAACTCCTAGAATGCATCCTCCTATCCAATCATGTCATAGGAAGAGAGTGTACTCTTGCTTGAACATCTTGGAGAAATGACGTGCTATAGCAGCCAATTGTTGCCCCTCGTCCTCATCATGATCCTCCTCCTCTTCCTGAGAAGCCACTTGCTTCTTCTTGCCCTTTGTCCCCTTGCCCCTCTTGGCCTAAGGACATTGACTGACGTAGAGGCCAAACTCGCCACACACGTAACATTTGATCCTTAAGAGATCCTTCTTGGGCTTGCATCCTCCTGTGTTACCTCCACCTGAAACAATGGCCTTCTTGCCTTCCATCCCCTTTCTGGAGGCAAGGGCAAGGTTCTCCTCATCCTCATCCTTCCCCCTCCTAATCTCTTCGTCACCCCGCTTGCCATTACTCACAAGCCACTCCACAATTTTTAGTTTCTCGAGCCCTGTTGCTCGCTGCCCGGATTTGTTGTCCACTACTCTGACCCATGTTTGAGGCTGCCTAGAGATGCCTGCAACCTCCTGTTGTTTCCCGAGTCCTTTTTTGGGCTTCCTTGAGCTATCTTGGTTGTTGCCTGGCTATCTCATCCTGTTGCCCAAGGCTTCCTACTCGTTGCCTAGAGCACTTGCCCGCTGCTCGGGGTGTCTGCCTGTTGCCCGAACAATTTTGGGCACTCCAACAGCTGCCCGAAATTATGGTCGTTGCCTCTGCCCTGTCCTGCAGCTGCCCGGGGTTGTCTCTGCCCCTCTGCACCTCCCTAGCACTATAGGGTTAACCTGGTGTCTGTTGGGTTGACCTGGCGGCCCAATTCTCCTTGGTCGGTGACTGCACACAACACTGCAGTCCTCCAAAGAAAATCGCACGCCAAATCTCCTTGGTGGCTACTTCTATAGTCGTCGCCTTTGCCTCGGGTGGCGTTGTCTGGCGACTTGGCTGCCTGCACCTGCCCGACCCTTCTCCAATCTCCACCCTCACTCAGAAATTAATTTTTTCGCGTTGCATGCTCCTCTTCCAACTCCAGGCGGCTCCTTCAGGGCTGCACTTGACTGGTGACTCTCCTCAGCTTGTTGCCACCTGCCAAACTCCTCCACACGCGCAAACTATCTCTTCAGATCACGTCCCCAGCATCGATAATTGTTTTGATGGACTCCTTTTTCTGGCCCGCCCGGCAACAGCAGCGCCTACAACCATCACTCTGCAGCTATGTCCTCACGAACACAACCCACACAATCGCAATATGTCTCTGACAGCAACTACTCACACTGCCACGGTCTATAACACATCCTGTCGCGCGGGTTTGTTGGTGTTTGCTTGTTGTGGCGGCTAGCTGTTGCTCCACGTGTTGTCTCAACGACCCATAGCCCGCAACCTATCTCTCCAGCACCTACACTGCTCCAAATCGTTGTCACTGCCAATACGGCTCAACCCAGCGACCACGGCTCTGCTCCACTGACAGTTTCTCACCAGCTCCCGGTTGATCCTACTTTGCTCAACCTTCTCCTCTGGCATTTGTCTGCAGTGGATCGACCTTCCACTCAACTGACCTCACAATCAATGGCTCTTTACTTAGCCACTCCGTCGCTGCAACAATCAATATCTCAGCCCGATTCTCAATTGATCTCTCATAGTCATCTCAGCTGCAGACTCTTTCAGCGGTCGTCTGCAAAATCTCAACAGTTTGTACATCATACGGATCCGTACGATCTGTATTTTTTTTCGCCAAAAAAACAACTCCGCAACTTAAAAAAAAATTCCCGCAGAAAAAACATGTTCCCGCTGCAGCTAATATCACCTTTGTGCAAAACCTGGCTTTTTCAGAGTCTCGGCTCTGATACCATGTTAATTTTTTGTAACCTAGCACACGACTATTAATTCCAAGCAAAACTAATTTACTGAATCACAGTACAGCTAGGTTCTTAACAATGATCAATGGAAGCATTAACAACAGAAACCATAAAACATTTGCACACGAGATTCGGGTAAAACCCCTCTGGAAAAACCAATGTGGGAAAACCAGTTCTGTGATGATTTTATTGCTATAAAATCAAGGCTCCCGTCCTAGGATAATGGCGTTTCTGAGGAAATACAAATCATCAATTAGCCTAGCATAAGATATGTCCTTCGATCTTGCTAATTACTATCTTCCTTGCTAGCCCTTTGCACCCTTTCCTCGACCCTACCCCTACACACTTGAGTGCTCACTTACTCTTTGTGTACCATCATTGTGCTTGTTGAATCTCCTTAGATCTGATAACTGAGGCTCTAGCTCGACCTGCTCTAGCAAGCTCTAGTTAGCTCGCTACCTTGATCACTCTCAAAACTCCCTCTCAAGCTCAGATGGTGAGTCTCTCTTGTAATAATGAGAAATAAGGCTCTCTTATTCTTTTATAAAACCTAGCCTTTCTCTCATTTAATCTTGGTCGTCAGATCTTCTCCTCAAGATCTAGATCTGACCGTGGGGACTTAATCAATCCTTGAGATAACTTAAGTCAAAATCAATGGCTATGACTTAATCTCACGTTGACTTAAGTTATCCCCCACCACTACTAAATGGTCTAGACATAAGATGGCCCCTTTCACATTGCTAGACACCACCAATGTGAAGGTACATGCACAAGCTACACTTTCTAACATTGTAGATACATTAGATCCCCAACCAAGGTTATTAGGAGGGAAAGCGAAGTGAGAATGAGAAGAGAAAGCGCAAAGCACCAATTTTCAAAAGCTTCCAAGAGTGTAGTTGATGAGTTACAAAATTTCCATCATTCGACATCTTATTTTCCTTCCTTTTAACCCTTTATCTTTTACATATAACCCGGTCTTATCCATTTTAATGCCCATATGCGGGATTTAGGCTCAAGGTGATTTTCTAATTGCATTTCTTAATATTTAATTGGATTTCTGATTAACATTAGGGGAAGTAGTGTGTTTTGTATTTACTTTTGAAGTGACAATTCACGTGTGAACAAGTTGTTATAGGGTTTTGCTTTAAAGGTCTATATATTCTTCAAATCAGGGTCATTGCACATCCATTACCACAAATTTAAAGTCATTTGTAGTTGATACAAGTGCAGGATTCTCATGTGTTCAAATCTGCTACATAATCAGACCTGTAGCAGCCTGCTACATAATCAGACTTATGGCAGTCTGCTACGGAATCAGGTCTGTAGCAGCCTGCTACGGAATCGGGCCTGTAGCAGCTTAAGAACCGCCTAAATATATGTTTGATTTTTAGTAATCTGACCATATTTATAAAGTGCAAGTATTCCAGGCATATGAAGAATTGCAAGTGCACGAGAGTATTTCAAGAAGATATATCAGAAATAAGGGAAATGAGTATACCTTTGGCAAGGTTCTAGCGGTCAGCATAAAGATAAATCAGAAATAAAGAAATTAATTTAAATACCTTCCACAAGGTTCTATTACTCAGCATAAAGATATATCAGAAAAAAGGAATTAATGCAAACACCTTCAACATATGCCTACGAGCCAAAAAGTTCCAGCACTCAGCACGTGATAATTCCCAAGATAGGATACGGGCACATTTTCACGCAACAGTCCAACCGATTCAGCCATCAGTTATGAGAAACCAATGGAACCTGGGAATTAGTTAACATTTCATTGGCTAATGTATAACATCATGAGGCTGAGCAAATCAGCGGGCAATAGAATATTAAGTTTGTTTAACTTATTTGCAGCATAATAGGGGTTGGTCGCTCCATATTTGGAGCAACTAGATTCCCTCACATTGTATATATACGAGTGTGCTAGCGTCCAAGAGGACGGTAGAAGATAGTGTGTGAGAGTGGTTGTGGATAGACTGTGTGAGAGTCGAGAGCTTTGTTACCAAATTTTGTCAATTTTTGATTTAATAAAACACTGTTGTTAATGCGTGGAATGTCAATCTGATTTCATACTGGTAATCTAGGAGTTGTGAGCACATGCCTACCAATGAGGCAGGGCCCACTCACAGGGATGACACTGTGCTCTTTCACTTTTTTGCATATATAGATATATATATATATATATATATATATATATATATAGTCGTTAAATACTAGTTTTGGTAGTTGTTAGTTATTTGAATTCTTTCTAAGATACATATCTGTTGTAGTATGGCCACATACTGCATAATGGCCACCTGCAGTTGCTGAAGAATGATGAATAGAATGTGTTAGAAGTTCCAGTGTTACAAAAATTGTTTCGCGGAAAAAATCGTCGGAGTCCAGAAAACAACGTTTCGTAAAAATCGGCAATATATCAGCAA
>JASDQU010284705.1:0-14504 GCA_032191745.1 Picea mariana | reverse complement strand
ATTCTTTATTTATGTATTTTTCTATTACGAATTTTCTATAGACTCTATCATGGGAAAAAAATTGAAATTTTGTATGAGTCTCATATATACATAAATTCTTTGAACTCTTTAACTAGTTATCAACATGTTTTTGCCTCTTTTGAAAAGACAGTTTTTTGGATTTGTAAGGTCTCTCCTTCTGCAAGTTTTCTTACAAAACTTTCAATAAAAAAATTCTCCAATTTTCTTTTAAAAAAAAAAATTCCTTTATAATGGGTACCTCTAAGTATAAAATATCAATCTCTACATAATGTAGAAAAATAGAAGGATTCTTCTAAGTAGATTACTTAACTTTCAATAAAATATAAATCAAGTTACTTTGTTGATGGTGTCTTACCAAGTTTGTGAAAAGGGGTGATTATAAATCCTCCATCATGGTTCAAGTCTCTCGAATGACATGTTTGTGCTTGTTCTTATCATGCATCTATACTTGTAAAAGAAGTGAGGGTAGGTGAAAGTCACTTCTAAATTTAGTGGAATATATAACCCACCCCTGTAACCCCCCTAAAACCTCTTAGCAAAATGATTATGCATTAAATTGTATAAATTAGTTACTCTCATTGATATTCTTTTAGATTGGGGAAGGGAAAACTTGCCACGTTAAGATAAGAATAAATAATAAGAAAAAACAAATTATTTATTGTCTTTTTTGTTTGGTATTTTTTTTTTATATACACAACCATGAACCCTATGACATTAACATGAAGTACAACACTTTATGGCCTAATTGTATTCATATAATTTGAACAACAATACTTCTCATCCTCGAGAATCCAATATATTTACCATTTCTCTTAACTTGCATCAATAAAGRAAAAATATTTATTATCACTATTTCTAATTTTTAATTAATAAMTTGCTTGTAATTAGTTATATTACTTGTAATGTTGTTAGCGTGCCTTTATATTTACCAAAAAACAAAGTGAGTCTTTAACATTATATAACAATATCATATGTTAAATCTACTTTGAACCAGATACTTATGACTTCCATGTTGAAACTGGTTACTAGACTAACTCAGACTGACTCAAATATCTTAGGATGTGCAAATTTGTGATACAATATAGTTTGAGGATGAACATCATTTCATTTKAACATGCCCTATTCTTAATATTATAAAATATAATTTATTTCACTTTCATAACTTAAGTGCTCTYYGAGACCTTTTRACTTGAAAACAATAATAACCTTTGTATCTTCATTTCCACTATGTTCAAATATAAAAATAATATTATAAAGAATATTTAATATTTTTACCTTTTAATAGACGTTACTTTTGTTGTTATTCATAATGATAATGACGACTATCGTCCACTAAAACTCATTTAAATATATTAAATCTTAAACAATTTGATAATTAATAACTGTGATTTAACATTTAATTTATTTATATATTAATTTTTTTTTAAATATTAAGGAATAATAAATATCATCATAAATACATAGAATCTAATACTTCATTAATCAAATATCAACCAATAATTTGTAATAACATAAAAGTCATAATAAATATCATCATCGAAAACAAATACATAGAATCTAATACTTCGTTAATCAAATATCAATCAATAATTGGTAATAGCATAAATGTCAATAATATTGCACAATAAAGTTCAATGTTACACTAGACAGTTCTTATCCATTTCATTGACAAATATAAAACTTAATCTAATGTCAACTACAAAACAACATTTATTTTATAACTATCATTATATACAGATGTAATTATCACTTTAGATAATTACATCTAAAGTATTGTTGTTACTTTTGATAAGGACCATGCATCATTGAGAAACAATAGAATTCAAGTCACACAAATGATTATATATACTTATGGATTTGGTTGACATATGAACGAAGATTTCAAGGGTTATCTATATACCTACAGATTATATATTTCTATGGACACTTAAGTACCTATAGATTATGGCTGACATATTTTATACTTAACATATGAATGAAGATTTTCAAGGGTTTATACTTGCAAATATTTTCAAGGGTTATAGTTGGCGGTAGTTTTGATTTAAATTTTGTGGTGAATTTGAATCATTATCTTTGCGACAAATTTGATAATGTGAAAATATGTATCTACAACTAATTTGAACCATGTGAATGTTCTCTCTGCAGTGAATTTGAACCACTATGTCTGCAGGTTATAGTTCACAGTGGGTTTGAAATAGTGATCTTGTTTGTGGCGATGGGAATCATTTTGGAGCATGTCTATGGTGAATTATACCTAGGCTACAATGAAGTGTATTTGAGCTCCATTCTAGTAATTGTTRTTTCCATTCAAACTTTGCCATAATTTGGGTKCATAAGTTCCTTTTCTTATTTATTTTCTCTTCTTTCTTACATGAGCAATTCACCACTGATACCAAACCTCTCAAGGGGAGGCCTATAAAAGTAACCCTAGATAATCTTTATGAACATATAAAATYATTAGAAAAACAAATAGAAGAGAGAGAATACAAACTTCAAATAGAGTTAGAGGTAATGCTTGATAACAAATTTATATCCTTAGAAGAAAAGATTTRGACACAAATACACATTAGAATATTAAGGTTTGAGACTTAGTTGTAGAAAATGGAGGTTAGATTACAAAAAATGGAAAAACAAAGCTAAGATTCCTCAAACCTTGGATGCAAAGCCTCATTGTTTCTATTTTTAAAAGTGGGGATAAAATCAATCCCTCTAATTATAGGAAGGTTATGATTATCCCCATTTTAACCAAGTTGTACGAGATTATTTTGGAAAAGAAGATTAACATATGTCCAGAAAGTCACAGGAAAAGAGCTAAAGTCCAGGCTTGATTTAGAATCCATCATTMAATTGTGGACCACCTTGTTATGATTAGGATCATTATGAAGGAGTGTTGCAATAATAAAAACAATCTCCCTTTTTGTTTTGTATACTTTAGAAAATATTTTGACACAATGCTTAAAACGAACCTATGGAATATGGTTGAAGAGATAAACGTCCCTTTCGAGTTTGAGGTTTCTATGGTAAGGTTGTATGAGAACATAAATGTCAATTTTGAAAACCCTAAGGGCTTGTTAGAATATATTGACTATAATATAGGAGTCAAGCAAGGTTGTCCCCTATCCCCTACCCTTTTTTTATATGCATTGACAAGTTAGAAAATTGTTTATAAGACACAGGTTGTGTTGGCCCAATTATTATTGATATAGTCATCATTCTTCTTCTTTATGATGATGATATTTTTCTTATGGAAAGGAGTCCCTATGTTCTCAACAAACAACTAAGAATCCTCAAGTATTTGTACTCCAGTATGGGTATGATTGTTAACATTAAAAAAATGAAATCTACGATAATTGAATCCAAAAAGATAACTTATGATACTTTCGTATATGACAAGAAAAACTTGGAGGAAGTGCCTTGATACAAACATCTTGGAATCGATACTAATCACAAGCTCAATTGGATCTATAACATGAGAAAAGGATAAATGGAGGATAGAAACCTTATTATGGTCTTGAAAATAATTGTAAATTAGGAAACCTTTGGATTTGGGGATGCAGTATCTCTAGAGAATTATGGAGAAAGATAGAGCAGATCCAAAAGAATTTTATAAATTATAATCTCAAAATTAAAGGAAATACACCCTATCCTATCATCTTAATAGAAGCGGATCTTCCCCCCATTGAGATCATGTTTATGATTAGGTATCTAATGTATAAAAACAAGTTTAAAAAGATGGAATACAAGAGGCTCCCCAAAATTGCTTCAAACTCCATCCAAAACCACCTTCGGCTAAAGTAGGGATGAGATAAATATGCCCAATATTGGCAAAATCATTGGGGAATAAAGGAAGAGATCATTATGTAGGATAAGGTTAATATTAAAAATATTATTACATCTAAATTTAAAGAGAAATTTTGGTGTGATAAATAATTAGAGGGTAAAATAAAATTAAGACTATAAGGAGGTGATCAACCCTAATATGGAAGATCAAAAGTATCTCTTTGTTCTAATTAGTGTAAAGAAAAAATCAACATTGCTAAAATAAGAACACATTGTCGCGATCTCCATAGTGAAACTTGACATTGGATTATTCCAAAAACACCATGGGATGACAGAATTTGCCATTTTTGTGACACTAATAGGGTTGAAGATGAAAATTATTTTCTTTTAGAATGTTTGATGTATACCCAGATCAAATCTCAATTTTAAAATATTTGTCACACTACCAACCTTCCTAACATTGTAAGTCAACAAAACTTTGGTGATGTTGGAATCCTTCTCTTAATGTTTTTTTAGCACATAGACAAAATTCTAAAGAAATCCAAGTAATCCCTTACATTCTTAAGGTCCAATATACTGAATTCGGTCATCACATCATCATCATCATCATCATCATCATCATCGTCATCGCATTACCATCACCATCACCATCACCATCACCAAATTTAAATGAAAAATAAAATATTAGATTAACTATATAGTTTTTATTTTACTTTTAAGAAATCAAATATTAATAAAATGAAAATGAACTTACTAAATGATGGTGATTATTGAAACTTTATAATATTAAACTTTAGTAAAACTAATAAGAAATTAAATAGTTTATTTTAATATTTTGATTTTATAATGCTAAAGACGGAAAAAAATATTTTCTCGACCTTTGTAACTTTATCGAATAAACAATCATAAAAAATGATAATGTTAAATTTAAAGTGAGTATATATAAGATATTTTAAAAAGTGTTTTTCATTCTCTACTTTTTAATATCATAAAGATACTGAATTATTTTATTCCATAAACAATTAAAATCCAATTTTCAATTTCACTTTTTATAATATCAACATACTTTTATTTTAATTGGAGTTTTATGATTGACCTATTTAAATTGTTTTTTTTAGATAAATAAATAAAATAATATAGGAAGTTCATTCAAAAGGTAAAATAAGTCAAGAATAAGAAGTCAGGAATGAATGAAAATGGGCAATGATTATAAATAAAAAATCCATTTTTTTTGTAAAGTTCACAGGAAAAATTCTATTATATTTTTAAAATATCATACAATCCGAAAAATCTTGTTGATGGTCTGCCACTCGTAAAACCAGACCAACAAAAAAGGTAGATACCATATGATCAAATATATATTTTTATAGAGAGTCCAAAAAAACTTAAAAACCATAGTTTTGATGAAAGTACCATGCCTATAGCTACTGAAAACTATCATTTAAAAAAAAAGATAACTAGGGAAAAAACTTCAAGGGGATAAAGGCTCCTCACCTGAGGTTTGAGGGTGAGCTAGATGAGCTTCATGGTTCCCCAGAGGATGATGAAACATTGTTTGATGGAGGCAGGCGAGGATCTCTCGTACTATCAAGTGGAGTTCGGCGAGCTGAAGTTGGACCGTGTTTTGCGTGTATTCTTTGGTTTGAATCATTTGACCGAGAAGCGTCTTGAGGTGCAAGTAGAGGTCAACAATTTGCCAATAGTGAGTGTCCATACCCCTATTGTGGCCGATGTCTGAAACCCAATGCATAATGGTGTCAATTATTTCTGTATCCGTAGTCATATCTCGTTCCTTGCTGACTATGTCTTCCACTTCCTCTAGAGCTCTCTGGAAGAACTTAGGGGTGTTTGAAATGTACTTTTTGGTGGCATTAAAAGCCTCATGTTGGAATCGAGAATATAGAATCCCCTCCTCCTAGCGCCTCGAAGAGGAAGCTCCTGGGAGACATGAGTTTTTTTGTAGCTAGGGGGATAACCATGCATGGGGGCCATAATTTCTCTGATGAGGGACTGAATTGAAGCTTGGTGGTACCATATTGAGAGAGGATTTCCTAGAGATCCCTTGCTATTAGTGAAGGGGGACTGAAAGGTCTGAGCCAGGATCTCGAGCTGTAAAGTCAGCATCAAATTTTCACTAAGAGTCACGTTCCTACACTAAGGAGGGGGGCTCATCATATGATAGGTTATCATAGGGGAAGGGGTGAGTTTGGGTGTCTTGAGGACACCCCATTACTCTCATTTATTTTTTATTTCCCTCTGCCTTGATGTCCCTTCCTTGAACTTCCTCCTGAATCTTTTTCCACGTGGGAGAAACAATGTTCGATACTTTGGTCATCTTCAAGATTGGGCACCTTCTTTAATTTTATTGACCATTGTTTATGGGTGTCAGTGTAGGCATCCCCTCTACCTTTACTATCTTGCATTTGGATGTCATTGACACATTTCCCTTGGTTCTGGTGCTTTTCCTTTTGAGTGAGATGGCGGGGGATCTCGAGTTCATCCTACTGGATATCTCCCTTGGCCTCTTGGGAGATTTCTTCTGTCATAAATGTTGTTGTGGGCTTCTCAAGGCATGGTCTTATCAATTGTAGTCCTTGTGGGTAGTTGGAAGTTGGATGCCTTCTGATCGCTGGAGGGCCCGATGGGTGTCGATCTAGTCGCACTTTGGAGAGTACGGGTGGGTATGGTCATTTACCATCCCCCTGTTGGTCTCAAGGATCGTCCCTCTATCTTTATTTATCCTTTTCTCTTGTTCCAAGAGGGGGTGCGCTTCTCTAGATGGGATGAGCCCCGTGGTGTCATCTCCACCTTTTCCTGTTGACTGAACTATTTTCCGAGTCTGGGTGTCGCTTAGGTGGAAGGTGTCGATGTGGATATTCGGTAGGTCACCTTCTTCCTCCAGGATTGCAACCACTTGAAAAGTAAATTCCTTCACGTCCATAGTTGGGCTTTCGCGTAAGTTGTTTTTCTCTCAGACCCTCTCTACCTCTGGTTCGATCTTGTTGTAGCTACTTCTTTGGTATTCCTGGGGGTTTTGGCACTGTTTTGTGCATTCCTTTAGCTCTTTATCCTGGGAGTAAAGGTATTTTCTTTCTATTATGGCACAGGCTTGAGAAAACCCTCATCCTCTAAGAGTTTCTAGGGCTTGTCCCATGATTCGTCCTTGATCCCGAGGCTTTCATTAGCTACCCAATATACGAGTTTATTTACCAAGTGCTTCACATGTCTGGGGATAATTACTGGCATGGAGGCCAACATTTGTTGAATGGCTTCCATGATAGCCTCCAGATTCCAACGTTTTGAGTTTTTTGAAGTTGGGGAGCCTTGTTTCAATGTTTTGAACTTATTGATCACAATCTGGGAGTCACCTTCTATGATTAGCTTGTCATACCCTTGCACCTTGGTTACATAGATACCTTTTTCCAGTGCTTGTAGTTCTACTGTGTTGTTGGTATTTATCCCTATTTGACCCCCATATATGAAATCAAGATGTTTCCTTTGTTGGTTCAGAAGAATCCTCCATACCCTGTCCGTCCTAGATTTCCTTTGGAGGTCCCATCAAAGTTCATTTTGAAAAACCTTTTTGTGGTGGGTTTTCCATTGGGAAGCCGAGGATGGAGGGGCCAAAGCTAGTTTCTTTCTAAGGGAGGCTAGGTTGTCTCCGAGGTTGAGGCCTTGGATTATTGATAGCTCGAATGGGCTACCCTACTAGTCTTTGTCCGCCCAGGGATGGGACAAAATCATTTCCCGGATTGAAGTGTGGACCTTGTTCCAGAGCTCTTCTAGAGGAAGGGTTTGGAGCTTAAAGATCTTGTGGTTGTTCTCCTTCCAAAATTCCCAGGTAATAAAAACAGGTAAGAGATTCCATGCTCTGTTGACAATAGGGTTTTGCGTTATTGTTGAAGGCCATTGTTCTATGGTGTCCCTTATGGAGTTCTTGTTACAACTAAAGCACCTAAAGAGGAACACCTGAAGGGTCCAAAATTTTTCTTTATAGGTGTAGGTATTTAAGAGGTGCTCAAGAGTTTCCTCCTGCACTTGGAAAATAGGACATCGGGAGGGGCCAGAGAACTCCCATTTCTAGAGATTTTCCCATTGAGTGAGAGATTTTTTTATGGATATTATCCAAAGGAAGGTCAAGAATTTTGACCAAAGACTTTGTTTCCAAATATTGAGCCATATTTGGGCTTAAAGAGTCTTGTTGTGTCGGGAATCTGTCTCGTTATAAGATTCTTTCATTGTGAAGGTTCCAGAAGAATTGTTTCCCCATCTAAGTCAGTCTTGTTTTTCAGAGATACAGATTTTCCTTTTGTTTAGTTTCTCTGGGAAACCCTCTATGATATTTTTATATGTTTCTCCAGTCTATCTGTGGTATGGGAGGCATTTCCTCCAGCGATTGGGGGTTGTTTCTTCTGCCCAATATTGAGCAACCCTGATCTTATTATGGGTTGTCATTCCATCTTGAAGTCTGAGATGAGAAGGTTGGTCTTCCAGTATCGAGAGTTGTTTTCAAGAATCCTCCCAGAATAGAGCATCCATTCCATTGATGATTTCCCAAAAGAATTTTTCTTGAACAAAGTGTTGATTTTTCCAAGCTAGGTTTCAGAGGCACAAACCCAGAGGGGAAATGCTGATTCTAATGATCTTCTTGGTTTGTTGATTTTGGGCATATTTAATTTTCCAGAGGCTGGCCCATTGGGAATGGGGGTTATTCATCCAATGACTACAAATATTATCCCCCAAAGTTTGGTCGAGGGTTTCTGGATCCCTCAGGCCTAGAATGCCTTTCAGTTTTGGAATACAAGTTGTTTCCAATGCCACTAGAGCCCATTTCTTCATGTTTTTCGAGATGCCCCATAGGAATTCTCTTTGGAGATTTCTCATCACTCTAGGAATATATTTTGGGGATGATATAGATGAGAGATGGTATATAGGAATTTCTTGAAGGAATGATTTGATAAGGATGAGTCTGTTGTCTATATTGAGTGAACAGAATGAAAAATTACCCAATATTTTTTCCATCTTGTCTAGGAGGTCCTCCCAATTTTTTTTTCTTTTGGGAGTTCTCTGTGAGGGGAACTCCTAGGTAATTGGATGGAATATTTCTTGGTTGGAACCCTAGGATACCTGTTAGGTGTCGCTAGATTGGTTGGGGAGAAGAATATTTTAGATTTCTCTTCGTTGACACACATCCTTGAGGCTTTAGATAAGTCATGGAGGACTTGCTTGATTGTTAGGGATTCCTTCAAATTTGGAGAAGCCATTAACATATTTTCATCCACAAATTGTTGATGTGAGGTTGGGGATTATTCTCTATGGATAGAAATCCCTTTACAGTTTCCTAGCTCCACTTCTACCTTGATATCTCTTCCCAAGCCTTCTTCCATCAAGATAAAGGGTAAGGGAGAGAAGCACAAAGACCATTGGTTAAGACAAAAAAAAAAACTTCAAGAAAGAATGAAACAAAACCAACATCATATGATTGCTTCAATATGCTCCCAAGATCTCATAGAGGAACAAGTATCTCTCATGGCTCAAATAGCAACTAGAGAAAAGCATGAAGAAATTCTCTATCAACAGAAATCAAGAATCCAGTGGCTCCAGGAAGGTGAGATAAATTCAAATTTTTCCACAACTCAGTGATCTATAGGAGACACCAGAACACAATTATATCATTAAAAGATCAACAAGGAAAAAAATTAAGAAACCATCAAGACATCCAATCAGATATTCTACAATACTACATAACTCTTATGCAAGAACCACAGTTAAATCAAAATGCTGCAATCAAAAAGATTACCCAACATATTCCAAAAATGATAAATGAAAACCATAATGAAGACTTGATGAGGCCAATCACAATGGAAGACGTAGAGAAAGTGATATGGGAGATGTCAAAAGGGAAATATCCAATACTAGATGGATTCATAGTGGACTTCTACCAAGCCTGCTGGAAAGTAATAAAGAATCAAGTTTGGGAAGCAGTGGAAGACTCCAAAAAATTTTAAAAAGTCCTCCCAGCTTTCAATGCCACCTTTCTCACTCTCATTCCTAAAGAGGAAAAATTAGAAACCCCAAACAAGTTTCTCCCTATCGCTCTCTGCAATGTTATCTACAAACTCATTTCCAAACTCATTATGAAAAGAATAAAAAGCATACATGTTTTGTGGAAGGTAGACAAATCCTAGACAGTATCATCCTAATGCATGACCTTCTACACTATCTCTATTCCTCCAATAAACTCAGAATGCTCATCAAATTAGACATATCAAAAGCCTTTGATAGCCTAAATTGGAAATACATCCTCAACATCATGGTCACTTTTGGCTTCAGTGAAACATGGATTCAATGGGTTCACTCTCTGCTCTCCTCGACCTTATTTTTTATCTTAGTTAATGGTTCCCCCTCCATGAAGGGTTCAGAGGGGACCATTGGTTCATCTTGGTTTAGAGGCTACGGGCCAGGCTTGAGGGAGCAGGGAGAGATAGGGACAGTAAGATCTTGGTCATGCTCGGATTAGACATTTGGTTGGGTTTCAACCAAGGGGTTTAGGTCAGGGGCTTCTTTCTCCGAGAGGTTAGCTAGGGAGTAAAAAATGTTACTGATGCGGGGGCCTTTGGGGTTGGTTTGGGTGGGTATTTTCTTTTGGGATTTGCACTTGTCTTGGAATTTTTCAAATCCTGGGTCATCCTTTTCTGAATGGGGATTGGGGTCTTTGTTTTCTTGTTCAAGGGACATTCTCAAAAAATATTCCCATGAGCTTGGAATTTTCGACATTGAAATGGAATGTGGTCATAATCCAGGGTCTAAATCCAGTTGACGTCCCTATATTTGAGGCAAATTGAGGCTCACGAAGCTTTGGAGACATTGAGGTAGACATAGATATAGGTGTAGGAGGTATATTGGCCTTGAAGGGTGGCCTCTGCAATTCTGAAAAAGGATCTGAGAGTGTTCCCTATACCCTCTAGAATTTTTGTGCACCAGTACTCCTGCGGGAGAGAATATAATCTAATCCATATTGGGGTTGCAGTGAAATATTCCTTTTTTGGACTGAAGTTCTCTTTCCATATCCACATATATAGGAAAACAAAGTTGAAGAAGTATGGTCCTCCTTAGAAGACCCTTTCTCGGTCTTCCTCTAGGTTAAAAATGGTCATAAAGAACCCTTTATATCCCATTTTGAGGTAGAGCTCTCCTTGGGGGCTCCATCTGGTTTTGATCCACCACATGAGAGATTTCTCAGATGGTCGGAGGCCCATAAATTTTCATATGAGGGCATGGTATTGCATGTATTGGATGTCCTCCCCCAGGAGGGGCGACAATATTTCATACTATGGAATTTCCTCTGCTTGCGATATGCAGGTGGATAGGATTTTCTTGTCATCTTTCTGGTTCTGCGGGGTATGAACTAGGAGCAAATTTGAACTTGTCAGAATTTCCTTAGTTCCTTTTTTTTGTTCTATCTCCATTGGGTTGGGAAAACTTGAGGAGTCAGGGATGTAGTTAGGGGTCTGGGGCTATCGGTTGCTACTAGCCACTATGTTTCAGAAAGAGGGGTGGATCCTCCTTGATCAAGGCTTTCCATTGTTGGTTTAAGAGGTCAAAGTAGGGAATAAGTTACAAACCTAAAAAATGGATCGTAATTTTTTTTTTTTTTTTTTTTAATCAAAAAACTATTATTAGGGATAGAGACCAAAAAAATAATAATAAATAGGAATTGGGGACACTCTGGATCCTCTCTTGGAACTTTTATGGATTTCCATGGCACAAAGGCCCTATGTTGAGTTGAATCTTGAGTGAAATTGATATTGTTTTTCTAGTTGAAAGTTGAGAGCAAGAAGAATCTAAGGTCCCTAACATAGAAAGATTTGGCTTGCGATCAACATGGAACAAGAAATACTGCTGCAGAGGGATTGGAGACAAATCTTGTTACATAAAAAATAATACTTCTCCTCACATTCATATTCATAATATAGGCCTTCTCGATCAATACATTTGGATACATATTTATGACATTAAATATTTACATAGCAATATGTTATTCTATGGCTATTATTTCTACCTTTTATTAGAAAAAAAATCTAGATAAAAATTGTCCATATAATAACTTAGAGCAATATATTTATAGTTTTATAAATGAAGGTAATATCTAGACTTTCTAGGATACATTGATGCTATAACTGCTACTAATAAATCTATCCTTTTATGGAACAATTCCAACCCTAATCCTTTATGTCTAGATGAAGACCTTGTTTTAGTTACCATATATAAAAGAAACCCCAAAGACCTGACTGAGAATTTGTTTAGTACTGCTATTATCAAGCTCTGTAGTAATCAAGACCTAATAATTTTCAATAACCTAATCAAGTGGCCAAAATCCAATCCAATGACTTGTATTCATTCATTGGGAAACATTGCCATGGATTATGTGATATCTCATATCCCCATTTACAACCAAATAGTAAATTTTGACCTTTTAAACAACCATGAAACTGAATTCGATCATAGACCTTTAACCCTAACTCTAAAGTTTGTCATGCACAAAATTCTGATTGAAGAAAATTTCGATGACCAAAGGCACCTAATTTTTCTCCAAAAGTAAAGATGATCCATGATTAAAAGATTTAAATAGTGAATTAAATATCTTATCTTATAAGGACAACATTGAAGACCTCTAATCATACTTTTATGACAAACCTTTATATTTCCACTAACAAGTTCTCTATTGTTGTTTTATGTGAAAATAAAAATAGAACAACCAACCCTTGATATGATAACGAGTATAAAATTGCTAGAAAAAACATTAGGGATTCTTCTAATGAGTCATTAAAACCTGATAACATAAATGTGTACAAATTCGTAATTAAGAGAAAAAGGTACTATATAAATATAAATCAAGATCAACTTTTGCACATACCTAAGCAAATCATAACAACTTTTGGAGGTAAATTTGAACTCATAAAACTAAAGAAAATATTATGATTCCCTTGAAGGGTGTGAATTACTACCTTAAAAATCTTTATGAATCCCCTAATTCCATGGACATTATTCCAAACATTTCTATAAAGGATGAAGTTTTTTTAGAAGAAATAGATTTTGGGTTAAGAGGCTGCCAAAAGAGAAATATAAAGCCATTGAAGGATAACAAGCTGAAATATTAAAAATTGGAGGGTCTATCCTCATCCCTCACTGACAAAAGCTCTTGAATTTAGTAGTCAACTAGGGATTCCTTAAATCTTGGATGCAAAGACTCATTGTTTCTATTTTTAAAAGTGGGGATAAAATAAGTCCCTCTAATTATAGGACCATTATGATTAGCCCAATTTTAGTTAAGTTGTATGGGATTATTTTGGAAAAGAAGATTAACATATGGCTAGAAAGTCACAGAAAAAGAGATAAAGGCCATGTTGTATTTAAGAGCTACCATTGAATTGTGGACCACCTTGTTATGCTTAGGATCATTGTGAAGGAGTGTTGTAATAATACAAACAATCTCCCTTTTTTTTGTAGAATTTATAAAATATTTTGACACAGTACATAAGACGAACCTCTTGAATAGGTTGGAAGAGATAAAAATCCCTTTTGAGTTGAGGATTTCTACGGTAAGGTTGTATAAGAACATTATTTCCAATTTTAGGAATATTGAGGGCTTTCCAAAAGACATTAACTATAATATAGGAGTCAAGAATGGTTGTCCCCTATCCCATACCCTTTTTGGAATATACATTGACAAGTTAGAAAATTGTTTGGATGAAGTAGGTTGTGTTGGCCCAATTCTTGTTGGTATAGTCATCATTCTTCTTCTTTATGTCGATGATATTGGTCTTATGGAATGGAGTCCCTATGTTCTTAGCAATCAACTAAGAATCCTCAAGGATTTCTACTCAAGTATGGGTATGAATGTTAACATTTAAAAAATGAAATATATGATAATTAAATCCATAAAGATCACTTCCAATACTTTTGTATATGACAACAACAACTTGGAATCGATATTCATCACAAGATAAACTAGAACTATAGCATGATAAAAGGATAAATGGAGGATGAGCAAATTATTATGGGCTTGAAAACAAATGTAAATTAGCAAACCTTTAGATATGAGGATGAAATATCTCTAGATATTTGTGGAGAAATATAGAGAAAATCCAAAAGAATTTTATAACTTATAATCTCAAAATTAAAGGCAATACACCCTATCCTATAATCTTTATAGAATCAAGCATTTCCCCCATTGAGAGCATGGCTATGAATAGGTACCTAATGTATAAAAACAAGTTAAACAAAATGGAATACAAGAGGTTCCCCAAAATCGCTTCAAATTCCATCCGAATCCACCTTCAGTTGAAGGTCGGGGATGGCTGATACGGGGCAGGATCTTTTATGATTATGGTTGAGTTTTAACTTGCATGAATATTTTAACCATTAGAGAAATTAACGAAAGAAAGAGGAAAAAAGAGGATTATATATCAGTCAAATACTCATATGCAGATCTGAAAACAGTAAAGAACAACAAACCATAAGAACGCAGGTTGATAACGGAGTTCGGAACAATGTTTGCCTACGTCTCCGGGCCTTTTTCCTGTGGGGGAGGCTTCTTTATTTCTGCTCAAGTGCTCAAAATTACATCTCAGCAATGCCCAAAGGCTACAAGACTGATCTGGTCTTGTTGACACAGATCTCTAGAACCCAATGCAAGAAAC